>PVJA010007004.1:0-70538 GCA_004027025.1 Myocastor coypus
TTTTTTTTTTTTTTTTTTTTTCTAGATTCTAAACTTACTGGCTTGAGACTACTTTCCAGCAGCAAATCTACTTTTGATGGTGTACCTGAAAATCTTTTTTAAATACAGTCTAATAACAGACAGGCATCAGTTTCCCAAGTCTTATGCCAACATAAAGGAATGACTTAGCGCTGTATGGAGCTCTTCCCAGAGGAGCGGTAGAGGGGTTCAGTGTCATCAACACGTTGATCCTCCAGAGAAATCTACAATAAGAAGATGATATCACTTCTGCATAATTAAGCTAAAGATAATCTTACATAGAGACCATTGATGAGATTTGCCCCAAACATAACTAGTCTCGGGGTAAAATCAGCTAAGCATTTTACGGATATTTAGGTTCACCTGCCATATTAAGTACATATTATCTATTATTAAGACTCTTCCTGTATATAATTTAACCAGAGTGTACATATTATATTAATCTCATATTCCATGTATTCAGCAAAACTTGAAAGGATACCTTACAGACATTCTAGGGTATGAGAATACAACAAAGAAATGAAATGAAGAACATAATATCTCTACACTCAGGGAGTTTGTATTCTAATATGTGGACATATAAATATATACTTATACCACTAAGTATAACTATGATAGGTAGGTAGATAGATAGATAGATAGATAGATATAGATAGATCACAATGACGTTTATTTGTTTCAAGCTATACTCTGCTTTCCTTCTCTACTTGGAAATATTAAACAGTATCAGGGATCTAAAGATATCACTAAGCAACTTCTATTCTGCACATTAAATTATAGCCTAGGTTTGACTCTTAGATTTACATAATAATCTCTGAGCCATTTTTACATAGAATAGGTTGTTCCTCTTTGCATAACCTTTTCTTGGTTACATTTAATACAGAGCTTTGGTGCTGTTGTTTGTTCCCCTCTTTACCATCCTCCTGAGCAGAAAGTGAGCAGAAAATGTTCTCTCATAACTCATGTTCTCATACAGAAGCACCTTGTTTTGAATGATACTGTCTTGTTGTCCTTGATTGCTTCTTCTAAAGATCTCCAAGGTCTACCAGTGTGGCATATGATGTGATCACTACCTATTTTTTTTAGGTCACCTTTCACAGCTCACTTTATATTCCAAAGAATTGTTTTGCTTCTCAAAAGCAGTATGCTATATCTCAGCGCCAAGCCCTTGCTCATGTCCTAAGCACTGCCTGGAATGGGCTTTGGCCACACTTTTTCCCAGAAAAATTATTATTCATCGTTCAACATTTACTTCAGAAAACTTTCCCTGACCCTTCTACCTCTACTCCCTGGGGGTCATTTAAGTTCTGCTCTGTGCTTCTGTGATGCATAAGAAATAGCTGCATCAATTAAGATTACCACACTGCATCATAATCATTTAATTGCATATCAAAAATATGAGACGACTCTTGATCATGTTTGTTACTAAAGTCTCATACTGTACCCTTCATATGGGTAATATCCAAATAATACTTGATGAATAAGTTCTCAAGTAAATTTTAAACTATATTGCAACATGGTTTTAATAGTAAAAATAGCAAGAGTCAAATACTGGGAAATTATCAAGTTCCTCTAACAAGGAATATTTTTAAGCTCTCTGTCCAATATTTTTCTTCTTTTTCAACACAAGCTGTCTATTTATATAGCCGCTTGATATGAAACACAAGTAAGTGACTTGTTTAAACTTGAAAAATCCTACAGGGATCATGGAAGATGATGAAGGAACACAATAAGCAACTGAGCAAATATGTGTTGTGAGATTTGCCCTCTGCCCAGGAGACACCTGAAAGAACTTCATTAGCAAAGATCTTCCTTCATCTATGAGGTAATGAAAAGGGAATTGCCAAAGCCCTCAAGCCAAGGCATGGGTGACATCAACTTTATGCTAAGCAATCAGGATCTATGTACAATGCCATGTCCTCCAGAAGCAGCCTAGGTGGAAAAGATGAGTTAAGTACATTTTGTTTCATCATTTGTCACTATCTTAGCAGAAAAAAAAGAGAACTTTAGCTTTGGCTATGAAATTTTTTTTGATAATCAGGCTTTTGGTGTTTTGGGTTTTTTTAATGCCTCAATTAGTTGCTAATTTCCTATCTCTAGCACCACTGTCTCATAATAAATTCATAAATCAAAGAGCTTCTTAACTTGCCTATTCTGTAAATAAAGAATGTGCCTCGTCTTTGTGCTGGATTCCCGGGATACAGCTGCTAAACCTGGGGAATTTCCCAAGGGATAGAAGTGTCTTTGTTATTCTTGTGTGTCCTCAGACCACACCAAAGTTTACGCTAATGAGGCAATTCATGGGGGCCTCTTACATACTTTTAGGATTAGAAAGTGGGTCTGTATAATTAGAGGGTTTGGACTTTGAATCACATATCCCCCCACTTACTCAGGAGGGGAGCAGAGATACTGATTGAACTCTATCAAGTAGCCAGTGATTCAGTTCTGTCTGCATAATGAAACTGTCATAGAAATAGTGGGCAGCACATTCCAGATGAGCTCCTGGGTAGGGAGGTGACTATATCAGTGTGCCTAGAACGGCAGCAGCAGACCTATGCCACATGTGTTCCTCTATCTTTCTTTTCTTTCTAACTATTATGGCCGATTCAGCCTGCCCTGGGGGTGGGGCTGGCGCAGCATGTGGTTCCAGGGATCAAACCACAGCCCCTAAGTTTGCCTAAGTAGGCGCATTAGACTGCAGAACCATCTTGCCGGCCATGTCTTTTTCTTTTAAAACAAAGGATACTAACAAAGAATTGATTATTCTAACTACAGCCTCAGGAACTGCAGTTTAACTGCAGCATTGCCACTGTACTTGGTGTCACAGCTTAGCACGTTTCACCGTCGCTGCCCTGCAGCGCAAGAGTCCTGATTCTAAGAGAATACGTGAAAGTTCTGTGTTTGACATCCTTCCAAACATGGTCTCATATGTCTATTTCTGGGCATTTGGGCTTTGAAGTTGCATTCTAATGAAGACGTAAACATAAACATAGCGCTTTCCTGAAACTTGCAGAATATTCCCATGAAGGGTCCAATTGAGAAGAGTGGAGAACTCCTGAAATTGTAACCAACCGGAAGCACGAGAGGTACGAGGACACCTCAGGCTGACGCATGAAATCTCAAGTGAGGGTGTTCTCCTTGGGGCCCCATCAGGAAACGCCGGGAACCTATGCTACCACTAGTTATCATTGGAACTATACCACAGTGCACTGTTGTACCAAGGCAGCCACAGGTGTTTACTTAGCACGAATGAAAACCGGTAGGCCTAGGTCCAGGGTCAACACTGTCACTGCAAGCTGTGAGCCTGCACATGCCGTACAACTGAGTGTCAAGTGTCTCGTCATTAATGTGGCTGAGCTCAATGATTTCTGCTATTTCCCACCTTTTACTGCTCCCACTAATCCTCACTTTGGAGCAGAAACCAATAATCACCGTTCCCCATTATCAGCTGTGCCTCTCTAGCTCCGTTTGCTAGCAGCAGTTAAAAGGCACATGTAAGGCCTTCGCTCGTGCTACTCGCCCTGCATAAATACTCCTTCCCAACAATCCTGTGGCTCGCTGCTGCAGAACTTCCTCCAAGACTTTGCAAAAACTACGCTATCTACACATTACATTATCTACGCAAACCCTTCTCTTTAATACCTGGCCATCTCCTTTTGGGCTTTATTTTATTCCATGACATTTATCATTAACTGACATACTCCGTATGACAATGGCTTGTTTCTCATCTGTTTCCCCAGAAGAACTGAAACACCAGGAGGCAGAGCTGTACAACTGTTTATCTGCCGCATTATCCTTAGCATTTAGAAAAGTGCATAATAAATTAATGATTAGCTTTCCCGAGATCTAGCAGGCTCAACAGCTTAGTTAAGTAGTCCACATGTACATTCCTGAAATAACTGTAAAAATGATTTCCCCAAAAGAAGGGGGGAAAAAGACTGAGAGAAACAGTGTGAAGGTAAATAAAAAATAGTTATTATAATGAAAGGAAGGAACTACGTAGCTTACAAGACTCCAGGATAATGACAAAAATCGAAAAAGCAAAGATGACGGTAACTGATGAAGATACGATGACAAGGACAGACGGTAATGTCACACGTATGAGCCTTTCTTGTGGTAGTGGGAAAGCGGTAGGAGAAAGACTGTATGCCAAGTGATGCTAGGCTCATTCAAATCAGTGAGCAATTACCTTATTGACTGCATCAAAGATTAAAGGAAATAAATGGTAGAAGCAAACAAAAATGTTGAAAACTACAGAGAAACAATACTTCAACTAACACAGCTGCCCTGCACAGCATCCACTAGACTCAGAAGGCAACTGACCACTTGACTGGCTAGTCTCAGTACAGATATGTTGTGAAACTATAAAATCAATACAAAACCTGAAAGGTTTACTACAAATAGTAGTAAACTAGAGGGCCAATAAGGTGGTTCAGCTCAAAAGACATGCTTAGGCAAGTGGGGACCGCAGTTTGATCCCCACACCACATGCTGTACCAGCCCCAACCCAAGGGTGGGCTGAGCCAGCCAGGGCATGTTGGTGTACGCCTATAATCCCAGCACAGGAAGGCTGAAAACAGCAGGATCGCCACAGTCTGAGTTGCGTAGTGAGACCCTTGAACAACCAAATACATTAAAAATAATTTTAAAAAAGTTATAAATTAGGGCCATTGAGATAGCTCAGTGGTCTAAGCATCTTCCCGGCAAGAGCAAGAACAAGGGTTCAACCAGAGTACTACAGGCCATGCAGGCCCCATCTGGTTACACTAAACTGGCCACTGAGACCAGGCATGGTAGGGTACACCAGTAATCCCAGCTCTTGGAGACTAAAACAGGAGGATCACTACAAGTCCAAGCTGCATAGTGAGACCCTGTACCAAATACACACTTTTTTAAAGTTATAAGTTAACTACACGTTAAATAATAACTTGAGGTATAACAAGGTATGTTAGGCTCAGTAACTAAAATGTATTCAATCGTTTCTTTATATATTTTAATGTTAATGACAAAATATTAATGAAGACATCTGATGGTTATCACTGACACTCATGCATAAGTATGCTGGGTAGCTTGCAAGTATGGTAAATGTTTAAATAAAAATAAAATATTTACTACAGCAAAAAATACATTGTCATTAATCCCATTCACTTCAAAAGTACATAACCCATCATTCTTCCCACTTTCTGAAGGAATTCTGGTGGTCCCTTTCATGAATGTCTTTTTGTTTCCACCACTATGCCACCAATCAGCTAAAAATATCTACACAAATTTCTTTAATACTTTTTCTTTTTGCGGGACCAGCCAGGGTTCAAACTCATGACCTTGCACTTGCCAGGCAGGAAGGCGCTTGTGCCATGGAGCTATCTCCCCAGCCCCTCTGTACAAATTTCTGATAAAATAAAAACATTATGCAGTGTTCTCATCTATCTCCTCAGGGGACCTGGCTTTTCCCTAATGTCAAAATGGCCAGGAAAGTTAAGTATTTTCAAGTAATTCAACATATCAAATAAGCCACAAAACAGTGAGAGATAGTCCCACAACAGCTTCAGAAAATGGCAAAAAGTGATGGGGAAAGTGTGTTTAAAGCAAAGGGCAGTATTTTGAGGAAGAGTAAAGGTAATGAATTTGTTACTGTATAGCTTTCTCAATTGGAACATTCATTCCATATTTTGGAATGAATTTCAAAATTCATTCTAAAATATATTAAGTATTTCAAAAATATATGAGGAATTCTGGAATACACAATCCAGCTAGGGAAGGTCTCAAATAAAATCTGCAAGAGACAGCAATTTTAACATCAGAGAAGAAGTAAAATGGTAGTTGGAGAAAAGAAAATTCAAGCATCAGAAGCAGGTGGGGAGATCCATTCATAAGAGATATAGAAACTTTGAAGTTTGTTTTATGTCATGCTGGTTCAAAATCTCAGAGCAATTCTTTTAATTAAGATCAACTTTATATGGGAGATGAGGTAGATGAATAAGCCATCCAACTATAATGTAGTTAATCAATAAACATCTACTAGAGACTTCATGTCTCCTATGCTCTAGGAATCTAAAAATAAACGTTTCTAACTCAAATGCTCTTGGACTAGTAAGAGAGATGAGTATATAAAAATAGATAAATTACATTACATATTTTGACAAACACAGCAATTAAGTGTAAGTTATGTCCTGAGGTCAGAGGTAAGAGTAAGACACACATTACATCCTGTATGACACCATGCAGACGGGGCCTGGGCTCAAGAAACAGTCCATTCAGCACAATTTCAGTTCTAGCTATAAAAAGGGTCATGCTTCCTTTTACTTAAAAACATTGAAAGCTTTCTCTTTTTTCTGGAAAAAATGTATCTCTCCTGAAATCATTTCTAGATAACAAGAAAACTAATTTAGGGTTAACAAATGCATTCCATAATGTTTAATTTAAATTCTAGCTTTACTTCATTCAAAAACTTTGAAAATGTTAGTTTATGGATTAGGATGTATTCAGAGTGCCTACTTAACATGCTCAAGGCCCTGGGTTCACTCCCCAGTACCATAAAAGGATCATGATGATGATGATGATGATGATGATGATGACGACGACGACGACGACGACGACGACGACGACGGTGTTCTCCTATTTTGAGTTCTAGACATCTTCATATGTAACAAAAGATGCATGCAATGTTATCTCTTTCCACGATCTTTAGATGCCAGATGATGGTAAAAGAAACTAATATTTCATTTACTTTTCTGATTTCTCTTATTAAAAACTGTTTTTTGTATAGTAAGCTTTGAAAACATATGAAACAGTAAACTCTACTGGTAAGGAAAAAATCAGCCTGTGTGCCTGTGTGCCCCTCTTCTGTTCTTCTCATTTCTGCAAAGGCACCAGAGCACCAGTGAAGACATGATGACAATGACTAGCGTGTGGACTTCCATTTGGAACAAGAATTGCAATCTTGGATTTATTCCAGCAGAGGCTCACCGCAGAAACAGACATTGGGCATTAAAGTCAGAAAGCTTACATCAAAATCTCACTTCTGATAATTAAATGAGACACTGTAATCAGCTTCTTAGAACTTCAATTTCCACACCAAGATAACGGGGATGAAATGCTTTACACCCAGCAGTGCAAAAATTGAGAATTCTGGTGTACTGTAAGCATGCTCAGCAAGCGCTGTTGTGTGATGCTTTTTCTCTCCTTGAAACTCCGCTGCGTATCCGCCCAGAAGAAGGGCAAAATAACGTGCAGCACAGGAGATGGATCGTGGATGTGGTTCTAAAGATGCTAGTGCAGCACAAAGGTAGCCACACGTAGGCTGCACTCACACAGAACACACACAAATAAAAATAAAAATAAAAACAAAATAATGAAGAACACAGATTTCAGAATAAAATTCTCCTTAATTTCTGTTATGACTTAAGTTCTAGAGGATTTTCTAGCAAAATTAATCCAAGCTAATTGAACTATCCTTGGAAAGTAGGGAAATCAGCAGGGTTATTATAGACTATTGGTTCAGTTTCCACAATGTGCAAAAGTAAATTATGAAATCTTTTGATGAAAATGTTGTCCTCATCAACATGAGCTCCTGAACTTCACACTAAATTCCAAGAATCTATAATTCAATAGAGTAAGTGTCTTACAATATCCCTATCAGGTACGTTTTTGTTTTTTAAACTTTATTTATTTATGTTATGGCCAGTTCAGCCTGCCCTGCGGGTGGGGCTGGCTCAGCATGTGTTCCAGGGATCAAACTGCAGTCCCTATGGTTGCCTAAGCTTGCCCAAACAGATGCTTTAGACGACTGAGCTATCTCGCCAGCCATGGTACATTTTTAGCACCAACACAAAACTACTTTAAATCCTCTGTGTAAAGAAATGAGATATAAATTTAATTTTTCAAACACTTTCAAACTCTACTTTTGAAGATCAGTCTTTTTTAATTTGGTTAAGAAGTTCCTAAAGAACACAATATGCATCTGATTAAAATAAATCAGAATGCTGAGTACAATCTCCAGCAGACAGAACACCTCATGTGCAGGAAATGAGCCCTAAGCGCTGAGCACAGATCGGCTTTAACAAGGTGACAATGAGAATGCTGATTAGTTCATGTCATTTTAAAATGCCATTCAAGGCAGGAGGTATTTTTATACAGCCCTTGGTTTAGGAATCAGTGCTAGAGCAACATGTGGCTAGGCTCATGATCCATAAGTAACAAAGCCTGTGCTAGAAAAAAACTGAACTATGGTTATTTTTTTCTCTCGCTCTTTGAGACAGAGTCTCGACATGCAGTTCAGGCTGGCCTTGAGATCACTTTTGTAACCCAGACTAGTATCGAACTTGCACTGATCCTCCTGCCTCAACCTCCCAAGTGCTGGGATTATAGGCGTGCACCACCACACCTGGCCCAATTATGGTAATTCTTTTTGCTGCTTTTCAAATTTTAATGTTGTGCCACAAAATATTACCTAACCAAGTAAGAATAGCTGTTATAAAAAAGCCTAAAGACAGCAAGTGCTTATGAGAATATGGAAAAAAAGGAATATCTATACACTTTTGGTGGAAATATAAACTGATACAATTGTTCTGGAAAACAATACTGAGGTTCCTCAAATATTTAAAGATAGAACCACCATGTGGTAAGTAATCCTCCCAGGATATGTTATATATGCACTTTCCAGTTAACTACAAAAGACTCTTTTTTTAACTCAGGACCTTACACTTGCCAGGCCAGGCACTTGTGCCCCTGAGTTACCTCCATGGACCCAAAGACTCTTGACAGTCATGAAATAGAAACAACACAAGTGTGCATCAATTTATGAATGGTTAAAGAAAATGTGGTGTGTGTGTATATATATACATATATATATATATATACATATATATATACATATATATGTATATATATATATATATATATATATTTCATGGAATACTATGAACCCATGAAAAAATAAAATTTTGTCATTTTTGAACACATGGATAGATAGGACTAAAGATCACTACTTCAAGTGAAGTAAGCCAGGAACAGGAAGACAAGCATTACATGATAACACTCATATGTGGAATCTAAAGCAGTTGATCCTATAGAAGTCTTGAGAGTAAAATGCCAGCTACCAGGTGAGAGTAGGAGGGAGGGTGGAAGGGAGAAGGGGCCAACACTGGTACTAAGTGAAAGAAAGGAGCGAGAAGTTATGGTAAATGGTGACCTGAGGCCCACAATTTGCTAAATACTTCAAAATCTAGAAGCACTTGAAGGTTTTGGCCAAAACGAAATGATAAATCTTGAAGGCAATACATATACTTAAGCTAATTTAATCCTAGCATAATGTATACATGAACTGACACAACAAGCCGTTCCATAGGCAGGTACAATTTTTTTGTGTACCATACCAATAAAACTAAATTCCAATTCAAAAATTGTAAATGTGTAATCTCTGTGTTGAAAGAAACCATTAAAATTACTGCATTTCAGTCTCCCAGGCCACACTGGCACCCTATCAATAACACTGATGGTATATGGTCACTTAATCTCTGCTTCACACCTTAAGGGAATGGTGAACGGCAGAGAAACAGCCTTTCTGACATCTGGTGTCCAGAAGCTGGACCACAGCAGTGTAAGGAAGAGCAAGAATGAAGTGGGTCCCCAGGAGCAAGCCCCCACGGAGAGCAAAGAGAGACACCTCAATGCAGAAGAAGGAGGTGGCACCGAGTGTTTTCTAGCTGAGCCTTGACTCACTGTGTGGAAGGACCAGCTCACACCTGCAGCACACAGTGAACGCTGGCCACCCCAGAGGCCTCCATAGAGATATGCACCAGTGCAGTGGCAACTGGATGCAAGGAACTGCAGTGACTGGCAGTGCCTTGGGTTCAGACATCGCCCACGAGAGGGTGGTTGGCCAACAGCCATCTTGGAGAGGGGCCAACAGAACCTGTAACTCAGAGCAGCTGGGGGCTCATTACATAAAATCTTCCAGTGTCAGGGTGAGGTGGAATTGACCGTCAACCCTCAGGAGGTCAGAAAGCTGAGTTCATGCCAGCAAGGAGCCAAGTTCAAGCCAGAAGAAGAAACATGGAGTGCTTCAGGCTGAACAAATTCAGCTCCAGTCTCTCACAGCCATAAATTTCCCTAAATTTCAGCAGAACTAAATGTGCGTGCTTGCTGGGATGCACCACTACCCTGCCACAGCCCTATAGCTGGCTTTCTGGGATTAATCAGGACACACCTGAGTACTGTTTGCCCACTCTTGTCTGTCACGGACAGTGGAGGCATATCCTGAAAGGGACTTTCTGTTGTCCTTTTCCTTTTGTTTTTTTTCTGGAGTTTTGTTTGTTTGTTTCTCTTTTTCTACTCTTTTTTTAAAATTGGTTTTGTGTTCTTGTTTTTATGAGTGTGAACACTGTTTTTAGTTTGTTGTGGTTGCTGTTATTCTATTCTATTTCTTCCTCCTCTCTTTTCCACCTGTAACTTCCCAAACTTTGCATAATCTTCTTTTATTCTCCAGCCTTATTTCTAATCCAGTCTTCTTTTTCTATTGCTCTAGTTTTCCATGACCCTTTTTGTTTTGTTTTGTTTTTTTCTCCTGGGAGTAAAATTATCATTTTGAGAACAAATTTACCTTATACACTTTTCTAGTTTGTTTTAGGTTTTGCTATATAATACAATTATGTTACTCAAACTGTTAAAGGTAGCAAATTAATAGTTACTACAATTTTTCATTTTCTAGGCTGTGTTTGATACCATTGTCATTGCTTCAGCAAAGCTGATATAATTGTTCTAATCAGTTGACCTTCCTCATATGCCAAGACTGAGATGCTTAAGCATCATAAAAATGCAATAGGCCAGTGGCAGTGAACCAAGGCCTAGGCAAAATAGGCAGCAATTTCTCACTCCCAATAAGTTGAAGAAGCAGTATCTTGCATCAGACTCAAAACCTAAAATCTAGCTATACCTGGAAGACATCTCTAAGAAACAGTCATTTCCTAAAGGTTTTAAATGCTATAAGCAATTCTCAAGTTTCAACCCAGGAATTAAACTAAAAAAAAAAAAATTAAAAAAAAAAGAATAATAAAATGAAAAGATGCTTAAGCAAGATATAACCCCAGACTTTCAGTTCAACAAAGGCAAACCGAGAAGGGAATGAGGTGGAGTAATTCGAACACCACCCACCTGGCACCGGGACTCCCTGAAGTAGTAACAGTGTGAGTAACAAAGCGGATGAATGTGGCTGAAGGAAAAAAAAATTAAAAATAGTTTCTCAGCTATCTAAAGAAATGGCAAACATGAAGAAAGACATGGTCAGTGATTTTAGAGTAGGGACAGATAAATGATGCAGAAAACAATGCTCAATATAGGAAAGACACAGAATCTATGAAACATTCAAAGAGGTTCAGGGGATAAAACAGTTCATTGAAAGTATAGGAAGCTGTGAAGACAGAACATCAGATATGGAAGACAGGATTGTGGTTAGCGATCATAAAAAGAAGGATTCCTTCAAAACGGCAAATGACCACAAAAGAATCAATCCAAAAATTGTCAGATGATGCAAAAAAGAATAATACAAGATTGACCAGAGTCACTAATAAAGCAGAAGACAGAACAGAAAAACATTTTTTACAAATCTTGACAGACATTATAGCAGAATTTTTTTATGGAAAAAAAATTGGTATACAGTAAGTGAGGTATAAAGAACTCAGTATAGCCATGATCAAAAAATAACTATGCCAAGTTATAGTAGTCGAAATTCCACAACTTCAACATAAGAACAGAATACTAAAAGTGATTAGAGAAAAACATACCACAGTTAAAAGCAACCCCACCAGAATCAGAGCAGACTTCTCAACACAAACCCTCAAGTCTAGTAGAGAGCATGGAGGAAATTATGTCAAGCCCTGAAAGAAAACAAACTACAACCAAGTGTAGTATAGTCTGCAAAACTGTCTTTGAAAGCTGATGGAGTAGTATGACACTTCCATGACAATGGGCTCCTGAAGAAATTCATGACTACAAAATCAGCAGACCAAAATGTTGTGAAAAGCCTTCCAGAACAAGAAAATAAGGAGTACAACTTTACTGACCCCAACAGAATGACTCCAAGGCAAGTAGATAAACAGAGGGGGAAAAAAAGAGAATGGATAACATGAAAATAGCATGACAAAGATAAGTCAAATCATTAGTTACAAGCATCAATATAAGCAGTCTCAGTTCACCAGGTTCAAAAAACAGACTTGCTGAATAGGTCAAGAATCGAGATCCACAACGTGATTCACACAAGCAATACATTTCATTAAAAAAGAAATTCACAGAATAAAAATCAAAGGACAGACCTGCTACAATTGTGTATATAGTTAGATTCCTAAACTTCTGTATAAAAAATCTGTAATTGTTTTTATCACATTCTGTAGGGATTTGTTAGAGTATCAATGATTGGTGGAAAATACAGGTTCCATGTTAAGTCTAAGGTGTTTGATTTTGAGAAAGACAGTGATGTTAAGCTCAAGTTCCTGTGCTAGAGGGTAATAGTATCACTAAGCTTCTTTTCTGGAGAGTTAACAACTTAAGTTTGCAGATCAAGAAAATAGAGAAAAAGAAGGGCTACAAAGATAGCCAACATTTTGGCCCTATCCCCTCTAGGTCAGTGAGGACTCAGGACATAAGAGAACCTATGCTGTAACACCCTATAACTCAGTGGCATCCTATATTTTCTGTTCAAGGAGATTATGGGGCCACAGAAAAATGGAATCAATGATGTATAGTGGGCCTAATGAGAGTGACCTAGAGAGAAAACATTCTTTCAGGCTTTCACAGAGAGCAAATTGGTCAAGCAATGGCCGTGATTTATCAGATGGCTGACACTGACAAATGTTCTACAAAACACTGTTTCAGGATAAACCCTAAGAGGATTTGAATGACCTTGTTAGATATAAAAGTTACACTATTTGCTATATAGGTCTTGCTTTAACTTAGTGTTAACCATCCAGCAGAAAAGCTTAACCACAAGATATTAAAAAGTAAAGTCATATTAATATGCTGAGCTGTAAAGGCTCAAGTCAACAGCTTCTGACACTGCCAGTTCTGCAGATAATCCACTAATATTATGGACTATTGGACTATACATACAAGTACTTTCTCTTAGTTCAATGAGATGAAATATGTGTACTAATAGTATCTACAAAAAATGTCATGTCTTCATCTTGTACTCTGAACAACTACTGTGAAGACAACAATATGTACTTTATTAATTATTGCGGCTGTCCTACTAACGGGTTTTGAAACTGTCTCATTGCTATTTCTTTCTAATTAAAACTGATAAAATTTAAAAAAAACAATAAAATATGTCAAATGCTAAGGCCATAAAAAAAGTCAAAGGACAGAAAGCAATACTTCATGTGACAGGACCAGGAAAAAAGAAGGGTAGTTATTCTATTTTCTTGAAAGTGGATTTCAAGCTAGGACTGATGAAGCTAGATTAAAAAGGAAACTATATACATATAAAGGTAACAATCTAAGAGGAAGAGATAGCAATCATAAATATATATGCACCAAATACCAGTATATTCAACTACATTTATTTATTTATTTATTTATTTAATGGTCAGCTCAGCCTGCCTTGGGGGTTGTACTGGCACAACATTCAAACCACAGTCCCTGCAGTTACCTAAACTTTCCTAAGCAGGCACTTTAGGCCACTGAACCATTTCGTCGGCCCTATCCAACTATATAAAACTAATATTAACACACATAGAAAATCAAATCAGCACTAATACAATTTAATGGGGAATCTCAACACCCCTTTACAAAAAGGCGGATCGAGTAGACAAAAAAATATCAGAACTGAACCAAACTTGGGGACAAATATACTCAGTATATATGATGAAATGATGATGATTATTTGATGCCAGGGATTGAACTCAGGACCTTACACTTGCAGGCAGGCATTTACACCACTCAGCTATCTCCTCCTTAGTAAATGTCTGCAGTGTTCAACCCTATAACATCAGGGTACAAATTTTCAGGGCTATCCATGGTACAGTCTCCAAAATAGATTCCATACTAGCTCAAAGAACATGCATAAGTAAACGTAAAGGAACAAAAATTATTCCATGCATATTATCAGACAATAGTGTGGTAAAATTGGAAATCCATGCAAAATGAAAACCACAAAAGTTTCATAAACACATGAAGATTAAATAACACCCTCTTAAACAACCTGTGGGCTACAGATGAAATTAAGACAGAAATTAGACATCATACTAAATGGACAGAAACTGAAAGCTTTAGCTCTAAAATCAGGAACTAGACAAGATGACAACTGTCATCACTCTTACATAATATAGTTGTGGAAAAACTAAACAAAGAAATTATAAATAAAAGGAATAAAGATAGAAAAGGCAGAATTGAAATTATCATTATTTCTGGAAGACATGATACTTTACATAGAACACCCCAAAAACGCCACCTAAAGATTTTTACATTTAATAACCAAATTAAGGAACATAGATTGATACAGAGTCAATACTCAAAAATCAACAGTTTTCCTATACACAAATAACAAAATCACTGAGAAACCACAATTTCATAATAACATCCAAAAAATAAATATCAAGGAATAATTTTAATGGAAGTAAAAGATGCTTACATTGAAAACTACAGTACTCTGACAAAGAACATCAAAGAAAATATACTGAATGGAAAAATATTGTGTTCTGGGTAGGAAGAATTGACTGAGTGTAAATGACTTTATTTCCAAAATTATTAAACAGATTTAATATAACTCAAATCAAAATACTAATAGTATATCTCACAAAATTACAGAAAACAATCCTGAAGTTCCTTTGGAACCTACAATAGAAAAAACCAATTCTGGGCAACAAAGAAAAGGGAGAGGGTCACACTATCTCTGACTTAAAATTATACTACTAAGCTACTGTGACAAAAACAGCATGTTACTGAGGGAAAAAGACCCAAGAATCAATGGAACAGATTAGAAGATATAGGAATAACTCCACACATTCTGAGCCTCTTTATGTTTGACAAAGCAGCTATACGCCTTCATTGGAAAAAAAAAAGAAAGCTTCTTTAATAAATGATGTTGGAAAACCTGGCTTTTCACATGCTAAAAATTAAACTACACCCTAACCCTATTTCAAAAAAGTTAAGGTCAAAACTTAATTCCACATCCTACAGAAAAATCTACCATTTTCCTTAATATTTTGGCAAATGTCAGAGGCTTCATGCTCTGGCTCTCTGCTGGATTTCTGGTTAATTCTCAGCCACTGCTCAATTCCTAGAAGTTATTCTTTCCTCTTCATCCTCAGCACAAACCCCAAAAGTGAAACACGCCGTGGCTCATCACCACATGACCCATCCTTCTTCCTGCCATGGGCAAGATGTTGAGAGAAGCTTGCAGGGAAGGAGCCAACAATTTAATGTTTCCGTAAAAGCTCTTTCTATTTCTTTCCTTCCAGAATTCTTACCGGGAAGTTCTATGCGGCTCCTCCACTACTTGCTTGCTGTGTGTTTCCCTTCTACATCCCACTGTGTCCAAGGAAATTCCAAATAATCTTGCCCTGTTATTTAGAGTAACTTGACATTCTCTAGAATTAGACCTATGTTATAAAATCAATTCCAGGTACAGCTCTGCACAGCCCAACAGAGAAGCAAGATTATACATGTTCCTGAACATGACACCAATTCTTAGCTAGCTAGCAGCTGTGATTCTAAACAGTGACACTTTTTCACTCTAGGTATATTCACATATATTTTCTAAATGGCAAGCATTAGTTATAAGACAGAATCAAGATGTATTACAAAGACTTTCAAACCAAAATCAGTCATAGGGCTACGTGATACGCTGATTATTGGGTGCTATATCCAGGGATTCTATCCTACTAGGTTCAGAAATATATTTTTGCAAACATACCACAAGTTTCCAGTACTATACTTTAAGCATCAAGGCTTAACAGAAGTTATTCTGTCCCTCACCTGAGAAGGGCAGAAAGTACATCCCAGTGCTGCCACTAGCATAATGTTTGAGGGTGTAGGTAGCAAATACCTGTCCCCTTCTGCTCTCATATGGTGATAAATCATCCTATTCCCATAGTCTTCATCTGTTTCCTGTAAGGTCTGAGCTAGAGTTGGCATGATCGACATATTAATCATCCCTCTCAGACTGTCATAATAGTAGCCATAGGCTATGCTCAGTCCTAACAGCACAAGCATAAAACTGTTTAGAAGCCGATGCTATTTTCAGCCCAACAGTTTCACTTTAATCACTGTGATTGTTGCTGATTGCTCCTGAATAGTGGTGGGAGAGAATATGGAAAGGGTGAAAAGTGTGAAGAAAATAAAAACGATGGATACGGTGGACAGAGAGTTTCCTGTGGTACATTTTATATGTGACAATAATTTTTGTACTCTTCTGAGCAGGTGACAGATGGATGACTTCTTGGATGGAAATGACTGATGTACTGATTCGAGGGCTGCTTCCTCTATACCACCAGCAAGGCAGTGAAAATGACAGCTGCAACCAAGATTTCCGTCACTGCAGTATCTTCTTACTGGGGAGATCACCCAAGTCAGGTTATTTCTGCAAGTGCCTTTACATTTACAGAACTAATCAATAAGCATGCACGAGATGCAAATCCACACACACAGTGACATCTCTGTGAGCAACTTTTCCAGGAACTGTCTTTATGTTTCAGTGTAGAAGAGTGAGTCGCTCGCAAAGTTGGCTCCAGTCTCCCAACACTGCACTCCTCTCAGAACTGCTCTGAGGATGCAGGACCTTGCTGTGTACAGACAAGGCCTCCTTATAACACAGGTTCACTTACTCAGTGTGTCAAGTCACATCAACATACATAAGCCACTCCATCTGTAACAGAAAAGGCTTAATGATAAAGATCTAATGATAATGTTTATTATTAGAATAATAGTATGTTTACTATTGGATCTTTAAACTATTAAACTCACAATAACTAAGGCTTAAATTAAAAAGATTCTTTAGAGGACCAGCAAGATAACTCTGCACCTGCTTAGGCAGAGCACAGTGGTCAGGGTTTGATCCCAGCATGCCATGCCAGTCCCACACTGGCGCACACTGAGACAGCAATTGAGACTGGGTGTGGTGGCGTGTGCCTATAATTCCAGCGTTTGGGGGGATGAAAACAGGAGGACTGTAGATCATGGATCTGATCTACATAGTGAGACCCTGTAGACCTTGCACTAAATACATTTTTTTTAAAAATCCACAAAGATTCTTTAGAAAGTTGTTTTTATGTGTGAGAAATATTGTAATACTTAACACCATTAGATACACCTCTGAAGGAGTGTGTTCTTTCAGATTCATTCTTAAATAGTTTGTCTCTCTCTTAAACGCTGGGATTGTTAGATAATTATTTGGTTTTTTTGTTTTTGTTTTTTCTCTTCATTCTGTCCTACTTCATGTATTGAAATGAGCTAGGGCATTACAATGCTTTAGAAATCTTGACATGCAAATCTGCTATTCAATCATCACCTTATATCAGGCAGATACTATGTCTGAAGGGCAAGGCTGTACAAAGGATACCCAAAATAAATGATACTATGTGTCCTTAAGAAACTCCCAGCCCAGGGGAAGTGACAGATATGTGACTAGACGTGGAACCCTGAAAACTAGGGTACAGAAAAGAGACGAGTAAATATGTTATTCTTGGGATACTAGGTAAGGAAGGACTAATTCTGCCTCCAGAAATGAATCAGGTTTCAAAGAGAAGCTTTGAAATGGGTTTCAAAGGAAGTACAGGTAACCAGAGGAAGGGGAGACAAGAAAGGGCCAGAAAGAGGTTCCATCTGATCTTCCAGTTAAATCAAGGACAAATTCCTAACTGCCAAGAGGAGAAAGTTTTACATTAATTTCACCTCGTTTTAAGTCAATGTTAGAAAAGCTCTCTTATACATTACTAATTAAAAGCACATAGATAACCTACAGAGAGAAGTTGTTAGAAGGAATAAAACAATCCTTTGTCCAATTCAGCATCATTTTCCATGTTTTTACTAAATTGATCAATTAAACCAAACTCATCAAAAGCAATCATTTAAATTTTGTAGACAATGTTAAGAGTAGGAGGAGCCTTTGGCTCTTTAAGGAAATTACATGAGGACATAATTAGGAGAACACTATACCTGTCATGGCAAAACTATGGAACATGTGCTGCAGCAGGCTGTTCGTATCATTGAAAGCTCTAAAAGGATTTCCATCACTGCCCTATACTGTAATTAAACTTTTCACTCTAATGAAGAAGTTGTTGGAAATTTTGAAAGATGTATATTAGGCATACCTTGTTCTGAGAAAATCATTCTTATGAGTTTTCTATAAGAGGGGTGAAGGGAAATAAAGAGCAAAGTAGAAACAATGTTCTGAGGAAAATAATAAGGTTGTTCTTAAATTTTCCCCTTAGTAACACATTGAGAATTCAAATATGAGGTCTGTGTACAGTCATCTCTGATTTCCTACATGATGTGCATGCAAACCTATGGGTAAGATGAAATTTTGCAAACCCAAAAGCTAATGGTCACAAGGAACTAAAAATAGATGAAGACAAATGGGAAAACATGTATGTTTTCTTTCTTTCAAAGTGTTCCTTAATAACATATTAGTAACTTTCTAAATAGGATAGCTAGCTTATTCTAAAATGTAGACATGCAAAAGGCATTCATGATGAGCACCTCATCCCTCTGACTGGCTATATTAGCTCTTAGTTGCTCAGACACACTGTCCAACACACAGCTCCAAGAAGCAATTCAACATGGCTCAGAGTTTCAGGAGGTTTGGTCCATGGTTAGCTGCCTGTCAGGCAGAAACATGATGCCAAAGGGCACAGTGATGCCAAAGGGCTCATGGTAGCCAGGAAACAGTGCCAGCCAGTACTCAAAGTGACTCCTCCACAACCCAGCCCAAAACATCCTGAGGTATGTTCCACAATCCCTTGGGCACTTCCAGACTCCAGTCAAGTTGATGCTCCAGTCTGTCACACCTGCCATGCCATACCCCTGTGCTGACCTTTGGTAAGCAACTCTCAGAATGCTGGCTCTGCATGTGTAAGATCATAAACTGATTCCAAAATCACAACTTTGTATTTCTTTAGAATTTTCCTACTCTTGTGTTTGTCTTTCTCTATCCAAAACTGCATCAAATAGTTATCAAAACCATTTATACCATTTTAATTTATGCACTAAAAAACAAACTTAGTGTCCATTTTGCACTTTATGACTTTACTCATGGGAAGAAACTAAAAAAAAATTCAATAGTTCTAAGAATAATAGTTTTAATTCAAAGAGAAGAAATTTTTTTTCTTTCCTTATCAACATCAATAGAAAGGTGGGTCATGCCCACACACTGTGCTCTGTATAACTATTGCAAGGACAATGTGCAGTGTGTCAACTGTTTTAAAAAAAAGCGTTTATTGAAAGTGCTAATGTTTAATTGTTTGATCAATCTATACACCGATATCTATTAACTTAAACTGATCCGATGATGAAAATATGTAACATAACCATTGTTAAATTTTTCTGGTTTTGAAATTCTGTACTATATGTAAAAATAAATAAATAAATAAATAAATAAATTTTTAATTAAAAAATAATAAAATTTTTTTAAATGTTAGCTAGAAAAGTTTAATATAGTAGAACCCTTACATCTAAATACGTGTTGCAGCCCTCAAAACCATTTTTCTTTTTATAATGAAAATAATTTTTGAATAAAAAATAAAGTGTATATCCAATTTAGATCAATTAATTGTTCATTCTTAACATGTACATCAATTAAAATCCACAGATCTAAAAATATAACTATTTTCTTTAAAACAAAAGTCCCAGCCTTGTGAAATCAATTCAGTCAGTTTTAGCTAGTAGTACATAAGTGAAGCAAAAAGACAAACTACAGGAAAAAAGTATATAAATCAATAGAATATAATGCATACAGCAACAGAAAAAAATATTTCTGAAGATTTATTTTAATTCTGTGCATGTATGTGCATGCATGTGTGTTCACATGGGGTGTAGAGGAGTAATCTTTACTAGATTAAGAACTAATTATGACCCAAAATTTGGAAATATACTGTTCCTCTTCTTTTATTTATATTATGGCTGGCCCAGCTTTTCCTGGGGCAGGGCTGGTGCAACATGTGGTGCCAGGGATCAACTGTGGTCCCTGTGGTTGTCTAAGCTTGCCTAAGCAGGCGCTATGACCGCTGACCTATCTTGCCGGCCTTGGAAATATACTGTTCTATAATATGTATTTTTGTATTTTTTTTGTAATACGTATAATTGTATTTGTTTTTTAAATCATCACTGATTAGTGACAAGCAGGTGTCATTCATTTCTGTATCACAGACACCAGGCAGTGCATAACATAGTTACTATTCTCACACTACAGGATAAAAGAAATTGCTTCAAAAGAAACTCAGTTAATGTTTGGAAACTAAAGATTATTCCGCTCAATGCTTGGCATAGGGGAGAACGATTTGCAAACACTGAAGCACGTTACCTAATACTTATTCAGCCCTGAACCTTGGCTTATCTAGTCCTACTTTCTACAGCCATGTTGCTCCCTGGGAGAAAATGGTAAACAAAAAGTACATCTTGATCCCTGCTGCCATGGATATTACAGTCCAGCAAATATGAATAAAATGAATATGTAAATAAAGTCTAATCATAGTCATGCTACGTGATATATAGTATGATACAAAAATCAAGCAATGAAGAAGCCTCAGCATTACAAGTTCAGTAACCCTTATTCAAAATACTTGGAAACAGCAATGATTCAAAATGTTCTGGAATCTGTAATACACACAATGAGATACCTTAAAGATAAGACCCATGTCTTAACATGAAATACCCTTATGTTTCAGATAATACTTAAAATAATTTTGTACATGAAACAAACAATCCCAAACCGACATCTGGGATTTCAGATTTTCAGAATGGGAATGCTCCACCTGTAACACTGTTATGGCTTATGTCTAGTCCCCACAAAGCCTCATGTAATCATGGGGCGGGGATTTCTAGAGTTTGAGACTTGTCTCATGATCCCTGGGATTATGTGTTTTAGTACTGATGAGATTATGGGTCTGAGTACTTCTGGGATTATGGGTGTGGCCTAAGTGGATAGGCTGAGGCGGTCAGCCAGAATGTAATATAGAGAGAGACAGACTTGTGCTGTTGCTCTCTGCTCCTGTGGTTGGTCAGTTGCCTCTGTCACCATATTGTTGCTGTTCCACTGCCATGAATTGCTGCTCTCCGTCATGTGCCTCTCTGCCTTGGAGCTGGCAGAATATGGACTACAACCTCCAGTAACTATGAGCTAAATAAACCTTTCCTTCCTTCATTTTGGATGTGAGGTATTTGTCCCAGCAATGAGAAAAGGGTAACTAAGACAAACGCTAATATAGTTGTTCCTTGGTATCTTAGGACAATTAGTTCCAGGATTCCTTCTGGGTACCAAAATGCAAGTATGCTCAAGTCCTTTATATAAATGGCATAGCCTTTCCATATAACCTACAAATATCTTTCTGAATACTTTAAATCATTTCTAGATTAATGTAAGTAGGTATTATACTATATTGTTTTGGAAATAATGATAAGAAAGATGACTGTATATATTCCAAGCAGGTGCAACCTTGTTCAAATATTTTCAGTCCACATTGGTTGTACTGATAAATGCACAACACATATATACAGAGAGCTGACTGCATATATGGTTTATAATTATATAAAAATGTTTTGCAGTAATATTTAAGTAGTACAAATTTCCCTGAGAAATTGATATTTAAGCCAAAATCCCAAGGACAATGAAAAGTATCAAACTAAGTAATGACAACATTCCAGGCAGAGGAAAGAGGAGGAACGAAGGTCCTGTGGCAGAAGGCAGCACATTCTTAGGACTTGAAAGAACAATGTGATTATAATAGATTTGAGAAAACCAGTATGGCAACTGCTTAGTCTCTAACAGTAATTTTTCTTTAGTATACCTGAAAGATTCTGCTGGCTTTTAGCTTTGAGTTTCTGGTCAGATGAAATAGTGACAAAGAAAAGTGAACAGATTTAGGAGTTCAGGGAAGTGAAATCAACACACAGCTGGGTAGAATTGAGAGGGGCACTGTCATGATTTTCTTCTTGGGACTTGGTTTATAGAAATTGGCAGTGGTAATGTAAAGGAGGGTCTCAAGTTCAGGAACAAAGAAACCCTATAGGGAAGAGATTTGGATAAGCACTTCTGGGGTTTAAAAATAATAGATTTAAGCTGAAGATTCTTATTTCTAGAATTAACGGCATCAAATCACTGATGGTAGACAGGGGCACACAAAGCATAGCTCAGAAAAGAGAATAAAGTGAGAAGAGAGAAGAATAGTGCACTGCAGAGGGGAAAAGAAAGGAGTGGGAATGGGAGGAGGCAAAAAGAAAAAAATCAATCAGACTGACTTAGTCTTGAGAAACTACAGGATCAATGGCTGAGCCGCGCAGATAGAGAAAAGGAAAGGACAGAATTTTTGAAGGAAAACTATGTGCCAAAGCCAGGGAAGTGACACTTTGAAGAGGAGAATGACCATCAGGAAGAATGCTGCTGAGAAATTAAACAAGAGGAGAAATGGGAATGTAGCCCTTGGCTCTTGGGCAGTGAGCCTATCAGAGACCACAGTGATCAGGAAGCATTCTCAGTGCTGTAAAGATAGCTCAGCGGACTAAGGCAAGCACAGGGACCAGGGTTCAATCCCTGGCACCACATGTTACACCAACCCTGGCTGCAGACCTACCGAGATGGCAACCGACTCCAGGCATGGTGGCACATGCCTGTAATCTCAGCACTGGGGAGGCTGAAAACAGGAGGATCACTACAAGTCTGAGCTGCATAGTGAGACTGTGTAGCAAATACATTTAAAGAAAAGAGAAACATTCTCAAAGATATGGATAGAAATCACATGCAGTATTACTTTCAAATGGCTCATTATTGAGTACAGTAAGCACCCTTTACAGTAAAGGTATAAACAACACCACCAGAACTTGCTCACGTTTTTTCATGAATGAGCACACCATCTTTGCCCCAGCTATGGTAAAACAGGACTTAAAATATGAATGGCAGATAAATGTTTACTTTTCTTTTAGTTCAATGAATAACGTTTCATCTCAATAGAGTTTAAATTCTATGGCTCAATATCTTCAGTATCTTTCATGACCACAATTCAATCTGATTTGACATCTCATTAAAAATATTCTCTATTTGTTGCTGGATGAATGATTTCATAAAGTGCATCCATGATCCAGGATCTAGAGTAATGAAAGGAGCATGATTCTGATGAGTAAACACATGTCATTTATGGTTTATTTTTATTGTGCACACTTGCAAAGTTATTCAAGTTTATGATTGGAGTTACATGAGGCCTTTTATAAATATTCTGCATAGCTTGACTATGGTACAAAGAACAATTTACATTTCCAGGGCTGGTTGAATCACAATTCAGAAAGGGAAATATTAATACTGAAGTAATTTCCAAAGCATAAAAATTGTTCCACATCTTCAAGAAAATTCAGCCATGGGTAAATGGAGAAAGCCTCTGTACAAATCATGTCTTTTAATCTTAAAATTGTTCAATTATTGAGTGTTCAGTGATTTGTTTTGCCCCTTTTTGTTGAGGTCTGTTCATCACTGGGTACTGAACCATGGGTTTGGATGACACACATATGATCCATATGAGAGGAAAGCTAAAAACATGGCAAGACTCTGAAGGATAATGAGGTAGGCAGAATGTGTGACAGTCCAGGAGGACAGAGGAGGGAGGTGCTGGTGCAGACTGCAGCAGCCCTCATTTACTCAGGGCTTTCTGCTGTGCCGAACCCAGAGGAAATGCTCCATGGAGATAATCTTGTTTGATCCTTGAAGCAATTCTCTGAATGCACTAGTGCTGTCATTTTTTCCATCTTAGGATAAGGTAACTGAAGCCTACAGAAGTGTTTTTGTTTGTTTTGAGAATAAATCACAATGGTTATCCCAAGGCTTCCAGAAAATATAAGCATTGCCCAGTAAAACAACAAAGAACATGGGCTTTTCAAAATCCTATCAAAAGTATGAATCAGATTATGTGATCATACAGATACTGTTGAGTATCAGAGAGTTTTTATTGGGAAGATTCCCAGTCTCACCAAAGATGACAGAGTAAAAAGGAATACTTAAGGTTAGAAAAAATAAAAAAGAAACAGACAAGACTAAAAGTCCGCATAACTGAATACTAGATAAACATATCAGCTACTAAATTAAAGACCAAAGAGAGAAAACGTGTAAAATACACACACATACATGCGCACACACACACACACACACACACACACACACACACACACGTGCACACACATGCACATAGACATCATCTTACCTGCATAATGAACGTCAGAGGCATTTTTCTATGCTGCTAATAACACTTCACACTCAGAATCTGGTCTGCAGCTCAGCAGATTACAATAGCTCTTTCCAATTCCCAAAGCTGTTTTAAAATATAGCCAAAACCTATGCAGCCTGCAGCTGTCACAACACTACTTGGCGAATCCTCCACTGATTCCCTTGCACCATGTTCATGTATTTCTCAATGTACTGGGTGTCATGCCATTCTCCTCATACGGGCTTTGCCTTTTTTACCTCCTTCACTTTATTAACTGCTGTGGATCTACCTGGCCAATCAAACTCCCCTCTCTCATCTCTCCCCTTCTAATTCTTCATGACATCTCTACTTGGTCCTTCGGGAAAAAAAAAAAAAAAAAAAAAACTATGTGGGGTCCCCATCACTCTCACCAGTAAGAACTGGTAGCAGTGTCCAGCAACATTGTGGAGAAACAAATTCCTTCTAACTTCATAGCATGGAGAAGTGTTTCAAACTCTTTTAGTTACACTGTCCTTCTATGTGAAAAATTACACATAAAATCCAGTCCTGTAAGACTAGACCTCCAGAAAAAGTCACTGTCAGAAGTGGCCAAGTCATCCAGAGTCCATTCATACCTTGGCCACATAACACTCAGGTGGCTTTGGGATGTATAGATCATTAAATTCAGAACCAAAAGTGTGGACTACTTATGGAATTGTCTCACAAGTCCAATTAAACAGGAAGAATCCTAAATTGCTTAAATAATAATTTGCAAGCCACTTTCATCAGACATTAACAGCAACCATGCATTATGGGAAATCCTAGAGTATCTATTGGATGCCATGTGCTGATTTCAGCATTAATTAAACCAGTGAATACAAAGACCTGCTACCCTCAGAAAGTCACACAGACAATGGGGACAACTTGAAATGTGTACAGTAAATACACAAGTTATATAGTTTATTAGGAGACAAATGCTGTTGAAAGGGGAAGGAAATAAAGGAGACTGGAATTTCCAGGAAGCAAGGAAAGAGGGTAAAACATAATGCAACTTAAAGAGGTAGTCAAAGGAGGCATTGCTAATAAATTGACATTAAGGTAAAGCCCCAGAGGAGGTAAGGGAACTGGCCATAAAAATACTTAAAAGCCTTGGCTGCAGTTTCTATCCTTGACTAGTGCCTGTTACTGATACACATGTAATGTTCCAAGGAATTGCTAACTTAGTTAGTTTAGCATCAGGCACACTATGCACAGAATCACTGTACTTTTTTTTTTTTTTTCCTTTTGGAGTCAGGGTCTCACTATGCAGTTCAGGCTGGCCTTGAGCTCACTTCTGTAGCCCAGGCTGGTCTTGAACTCACATCGGTCTTCCTACCTCAGCTGCCCAAGTGCTGGGATTACAGGCGTGAGCCACCATGCCTGGCTAGAATCACTGTGCTTTCATTGCACAAGTGAACAAGCTAATTTGCAGTGGTGGAGTCACCTGGAAGATTTACTAAAACACTCCTGAGAGCCATCACCCTTTTCTAATTTGGTAGAACTTGGGTTTGGCTTGAAAATCTGCATCACGAACGTGCTCTTTGGCTATGCTGATGCTGCCCATGGAACACAGGTAGGGGACCACTGCTCAAAGACCATTCCATCGCCAAAACCCTGTCATCTAGTCTAAATTACTTTGTCTTTCAAACAATGCCACCTTCATCCAAACATTCACACATTATTCAATTAAACCCTAAAACAAAATATATAATAAAATGTCATATATTTACAAAAAAGGTTGTGATTTTTAACAAATCGATCAGTTGCTAATAAAGTGAAAACTCTACAAGTGTATATTATGTCTTACTTGTTGCAATCATTCCTATCTCAAAAGAGTATGTCACATATGCTATTATGTATTCTCACTTTTAAACTTATTAAAATAAACATGAGTTTTCTGATTCTATGATTATGGGCTTCATTCTAGAGAATCCTGTGACAGGCTGTCTTGTGTCCTCCATAAAATGCATGTGTGTTGAATACAATCACTCATATGTCAGATTTTGATTATTCAATGTTTGCAGAAGGGTTGCTAAAGATGTAGTTCAAATGAGGATATTACAGTGGTCCCTGATCCATTATGGCTGCTGTTCTCCTAAAAAGATGAAATACGGATACACATACAAAGGGAAGCAAAAGACAAAAGAAAATGGTCACCTATCAGCCAAGGAAAAAGATCTGGAACAAATCTATTCCTCATGGTTCTTGGAAGGAATCAAGTCTACAATATTCTGACCTCAAATTATAGCAATTAAAGTTAAGTTAATTTAAGTGCCCAGCTAGCTCAGCCAGGGGAGCACGAGTCTTAAAATTAAGTTGACAATATTGGTCTACTATTATTATTAAGTGAAGTCTATGCTTCATTCAAATTTCCTTAGTATTCTTTTCTTATTTTTATTTTTTTAATTTTTTGGTACCAACAATCAAACTCGGGACCTTATGCTTGTGAGCTTATACCACTGAGTTATCTCTCAGCTTGTGAGCTTATACCAGTGAGCTGTCTCAGCTTATGAGCTTATACCACTGAGCTATCTCTCCAGCCCTTTTTTTTCTGTTTTTCCACAGTGTACTTAATCACCATGTTTCCAGCTACTAGTGACTATGACAGTTACTTATATGTCCCTTGTTCTTAATGAGTAGAGCCATTTCGAAGGTTAGATAGCCAGACATTGTATAGAATGTCCCTCAACTGGGATCTGTCTTCTATATTTCTCATGGTGAAATTTGGTTTAATGGTTTTGGGGAGAAACACAGAGCAAAAGTGTCATTTCGTCACACCACAGATGGGTCCATAACACAAACATGATTTCCCCATACTGCTACAGACCTTCATCACATGGCTGAGGTAGCATGTATCAGACTGAACACTGTAAAGACCTCCCCTTCCATATCAGATGCTTTGGAAGGAAGTCACTACAAATAGACCATAAAGAGCAAAGAGCTGAGTTTCAGCTCCTCAAAAGTGAACTTCTAGTTGTATACGTTACCTGGAAATCTTCTTGGTATGTTTACTCTTTTCCTCACTTATTTACTAAATCTTTTATTTATATTAGTATATACTCACGAATATTTACTTTATGTCTTAGACGATAATCCAGTAATATTTTACTTACTGTGTTGCCCAAATTGTCCCAGTTTTGACTATCACAAGCTCTTCTGTTGGTTCCTGTGTCACTTTGAATGAAATATTTTATCTTTGTGGGTTTGATGTTTAATTTTATTTTCAACACCTCCTTTTTTCTGGCATCACAAAATGCTCATCCACACTACTCTCAAAATCAGCTGTTTCTCCAAGAAGCCCTAAATTCTCTTAATGGAGAATATCATTAGGAGCCAAGAAAGCAGACCTAGGGCAGTTATGTCCTGCATGTGCAACCTAACAAGTCATTATAGTGGCATCAAAATCATCACTCTCACGACTAGTTATTTCCTTAGGTCTAGCCTGGGAGACTGTGCAGCTAGGGCTCTTTGAATTTTTTCTTTAATCTTTTATTTCTATATTCATTCAGTACAGGGTCTCATGCAGCTCAGACTTGTAGTGATCCTCCTGTTTCAGCCTCCTCAGTACAGGGATTACAGGCATGTACCAACACTCCTGGTTTCTCTTTTTTTTCTTTTTGGCTCAATCTTTTAATATAAAAAAATCATTAATATATGAAAATGTGGAAGTTTGACAATGACACCATATGAAATCCTCTGGCTGAAAGTCCCTTCTAGTGCACTCTATGGTGCATATGTGCCACCCACAGATTCTGGTGTGGAAACATAAACTAATGCCAATCAGTGCCAACAAGAAATGCCAACATGTGGGTCCTTCACTCCACCAATCAGGAACCCAGTATCCACTCTGAATATTCAGTAACAAAAAACACAGCATCTTCTCAGGAATGACAAGGCAGCCTTCTTACTTGTGATGGACCAGCATGAATAAACCCAGTAAGAAAAGGACTGCATCCTTGAATTTAGGGTAGTCGTTCATGAGGACCATCACAATTCCAATATAAGGAACAAATACCCCAGCTCTCTTCACGACATATTTTTTCTCTAGCCAGTGTTGCCCTGTTTATAGAGGCTTCAATCATCAATAGCATTATTAATTCCTCTGGTCAAAAACTTAATATGCCCATTTTGCTTTTCATGAACCTTCAAGACTCGCTGAACTATAGGAATCTCTCTTCCTTCTACCCTAATAACAACAATTTCCCCTACTCATATGGGATCTTCAACTGGATTTGTTAGAAACAGGAGACCTCTGTGAAAGGCAGGCTCCATACAGCCGCTGGACACCACAACTGGACTTTCACCTCCAGTCATTACCACTAACCCCTTGCAGATCATCAGTGCCAAGGAGACAGTCATTCCAAAATTTAGGATCTGATAATAGAGCTGCCACCTGTTCATTCGCTGCACATCATCCAGTCTAGAGAGAGCATGGTGGGGCCAGCAAGCAGGACGCAGGCAGGAGAAAGGGTTTGACACCACTGCCTGGAATGCATTTTTGCCATTTTTGGTCCACACTGTACTTCACACAGTGATTTCCTACAGGAAATATAATGATCTGTTCATCAAAGAAGAAGATGGTGCTGGCTACGTGAGAATGAAGACCAAAGCCATACAGTGACTGAGCTACCACAGTCAACATAGTGCTTTTCCAGAGTTTTCTGCATCTTTCCTCTGGATCACACCCTCACAAATCCAAAGGTGCTAGTTTTAGAGATTCCAAGCAATCGTGCACTGCTTAATGAGGGAGCTGTTCCTCCATTCCTGATTTTGGTGGTGAGCATAGAATGCCCAGCGTTCCAGGGCCAGCACAGCACGTGGTACTGACAACTGAACCTTGTGCTTGCCAGGCAGGAACTTAGACTGCCCAGCTATCTCCCCAGCTCAGGTAGGGTTTTTTTGATGCATGTGATCAAAGAGGTTTCCAGTGTCCCAGTTGCAGGGAACGAGTGCCCACTGCCACTCAGGATCTCCATCATCAAAAGTCTACTGTTATGGCTACTGTCTTAAGTTACTTTTCTCTCATTGCTGGGACAAATACCCAACACCCAAAATGAAGGAAGGACAGGTTTATTTAGCTCACAGTTATTAAAGGTTTAAGTCCATATTCAGCCAACTCCAAGGCTGAGTGGCACATGGCAGAGAGCAGCAGTTCATGGTGGCAGAACAGCAACAATGGTGACATAGGCAATGGAACAACCAGGGGAGCAGAGAGCAATAGTGCTAGTCTGTCTCTCTGCCTTAGCCTATCCGCCTGAGGCCACACCTATAATTTCCAGCAGGACTCAAACTGATAATCTCATCAGTACTAAAACACATAATCCCAGTGATTCATCAGTCAAGTCTCAATCTATAGAAGTCCCCACCCCATGACTGCATGAGACTTTGGGGGGACAACTAGACATAAACCGTAACAGCCACATAACATAAAAGTGATATGCAATATCTAAAGCTTTCTTTGTAGCTATAATTGATGGCTAGCTAAGATAGACAATGTTTTAAACCTGTACCTGCTTTATAAATCACATGCCCCTTTGTGAGTGTGTGAGTGTGTGTGTGTGTGTGTGTGTGTGTGGTGTGTCTGGGGAATGAGCCGAGGGCCTTCACTCTGAGTTCTACCCCACATTTTTCTTAATTTCTCATTTTTAGGTAGTGTCTTGCTAAGTTGCCCAGGCTGACTTCAACTGGGAGCTTCCTGTTTCAGCTTCCCGAGTAAATTCTTTTCAAAATACTTCCTTTGCCCACTTTTCTATTGACAGACTTTCTCAAAACCTAATTTACAAAAATGCTCGTAGATAAAAGAAATTAACTCAGTTTATACTATATACTTAACTTCTTTTTCTAGTCTGTCATTTGTTTCCTAACTTGGTTTATGGCTTATTTCTTTTCAAACAGTAACTTTCTGCATCCTACATGTACATTGTACAGTTTTGTTGGTGGACTCAAAAATGTGTTTACTTTCACATTTTGTTGTGAGCCAATCTAAAAAAGAGCTGATGATGTATTATTGATTCTGACACAGTCATGAAAGTACAGATTATAGTTCTATTAAAACTTATATTTTATGACAGATTTGTCAAGTTTAATTTATGACTCATACACATTTCTGTCCCAGTAGCCACAAATTATCTCCTTTTGAATTTTTATGATATAGCACATTTTCTTACCCGAGCATTTTTAAAAGCATCTTTGATATATTCTATGGGAGAGAAAAAAAATGGAAACACACAAAGAGTTTCATAAATAGAAAATAGAAAATACCTCAAAAAATGTGTGTGCATTTCAATCTCCACGTTTTTATTTTTCATACATTTTATAATTTTGCCAATAAATTTTTCTCATTTTAAGAAAAGGGTGTACATAGACATTTATGGTGCCAGATTTAATTTTCTAAATGTAAGAGAAATGCACACACCAAAAAAAAAAAAAAAAAAAAAAAAAAAAAAAAAAAAAAAAAAAGCACATATCCCTAGCAGTAAGAAATAGCTAGGACAGTAGTGCTGAGAAGCAGCTGACCAGGAATATTCTAACTCCACGCAGAGATGCAGAGGTAAGAAGATACACCAATGGTATGTTCAAGAACCAAGGAAACCAGTTGGAGGCTAAATTGCACACAGCATCTAGGCTTCCAACAATCTGAGGCATCGGCCTGAAAGCAGAGAGAATTGTGTAAGTGATATTTAAATGCACTGCTTCACAATACCCCTGAATGAAGCGAGCATGGATGAACCAGAAGCAAAAATTCCCCATGTCCAAACCCTTAGAACTGTTGACAGTTCAGCCAACAGACAGCAACAACTTGATCTGCACTGTCTGAAAACATAGAGAGGGGGAGACAATCTGAAGTAGAGGTGGAATGCATAATCAGCAGCAATTCAAAACTGACTTGCAACACAGAGTGTAGGACATAGGTGGCTGTGCTTTGTCCCAAGATGGGAAATACTGAGCGTGGTAATATAGTAAGAACACCAGCACTTGGAGCCTTGGCTTGGTGCGACCTTTGAACTATCCAAGAAGACATGTGACTGGAGCTCAGAAACAAAGTCTGAATAGAGGCCAGGCAATGAAGATGCTTCACCTGTAGCTTATAGGTGAATCCTTCAGTGTAGATGGGACTGCTGAGGGAAAGAACGAAAAGAGCACAGCACTTCTCAACTGGGACTTGAGGTTATTTTGTCTCGTGCGGCATATTTAACAGCATCTTGAGACATTTTTTGGTTGTCACAAGTTGAGGCACACATTAAAGAAGACCAAGGATGCTGCTACATGTTCCACAATGCACAGGACAGGTTCCCACAATAAACACCATGAAAACTAAAAGGTGAACAAAGTGGCACGGAGGGTGATGAAATGACTTTTAGAAATCTCCTGTGAAGACCACAGTGGTTTAGGAACAGAAACTGACAAAAAGCAACCGAAAAAAAAAAAAAAAACCAAGAGGAACACCAGGAGGTTCCAGTGTCACAAATGAGGAGAAAAGAGAGTTTGACAATGTAACATCAATAATGTTACAAAGCTGTCATTGTATGTCCTGGTTCAACATCTAATTTATTTTTAATGTACTTTCAATTTGTTACTCTCAAAATGTTTCCACTCTCTTATTGTTCAGCAGACTACAAAGTAGGCACCTATTTAAAGCAACAGAGATGGAATTTTATCTCACTTCTCACTGATCTCCTCTAAATTTTCTACTTCCTGGGGACTTAGCTCAAAGAACAGGGTGCTAATCACCAACAAGGCAGACAAGCAGAGAAGGAAGTAGGAGCCTGCAATTTGGGTAGGAAAAAGAATGAATGATTTTACACAGAAAGAAGCCAAGCTCCATTTAAAGTTACTGGACGGACATTCTGTATGTTTCGTCCTACCAGGACAATGTTTTGAAAAACCGTCAGGTTAAAGAGAGAACAACAAAAGCCTGCCAAGCTTGTAATATCTCTTGACACTGATGATAGGCCAAGTTACATGAGTTCAGGAGCATTTTAAAAATTTAGCTGCCTTCACAGTAGAAAGACGTTCAATCTCTAAGTTCATTTGCTCATCGCTACTGATGGAACACCTACACAAGCACTATTGGATAGTGCTGCTTCACCACAGCAAGGTACCAAGTCCACTCTGTGCACTACTCCAGGCCAAGAAAGTACCAGGACTGCCCGTCACACAAACAACAACAACAACAATAATCATGGACTAAGATCTTTGGGATGAATGAATGCAGACCTACTTTTGAAATGGCATCTGTTTGCCCTCTTGATATTCAAGAGTGAATTTTTATACAGAATTACCCTGTGAACTTTTTGGAAAACAGCCTAGAAGGGTGAAGAATGATGTTGTGAATCAGAAAAGTCATTCATAAATAGGCCAGTCCTGCCTGGGAGCCTACCCTCAGAGTCAGCTGTATGTGTTTGTGTGTGTGCATGTACATATTTAAATATATATATATATATATATATATATATATATATATATATACATACATACATATATATAACCATAGAAACACATGGTTCGCCCCATTTATTATTTATAATTACATGCTTCTTTCTCCCTTTGCAAATGAAAACCATGTCTGTTTTTATCACAGCCATGGCAGTGGGGATCCCAGCACAGCTCAAGCAAACAGTTCTAAATTTAGAAGGAAAACAGCCTGTTTCCTTTAATAATGAAAGGAAATCTTCAGGAAAGGCAGGTTGAACATTAGTAACAGGATTAATGTATTGCTCTAAACAATTTTATGCAAAGAAATTCCCACATTGGACTTCAAAGGGGAATGGAATTAAGACAGGCAAAGTGGGTCAAGTGGAGACAACTCCTGATTAGAAAAAGAGACTTGGGGTGTATTTCACAAGGCACTCAAGCAGAGGGCCTTTGGAACATGCCTGCCTCATGGCCAAGCAGTGCCATTTAGACCAAAAACTGATGTGAGAGAGGAAAGGCAGCCTCTCAGCAGAAACCAGGCAGGGAGCATCAGTAAGACCTGGCATCGCTAGGAAGCCAGGCCGTCCAGATATCCATTAATGAAGGCAATAGATAAAAATCTGCTGACGCACACTTTCATTAGTCAGTGAAGATGCAGGTCTCCAGAACTTTTAGATATTCAGAGTATTTATACAGACATTCAACTGGAAATTAAAAGGAAAACAGCAAAGCCTAATTTTATTCTGCGGTTTTTACCTTTCATTAAATGTTATTTTAAGCATTATATCATTTGGTTTATAATTTGTCATAAGTAATTAGCAGCTATATTAATAACTTAATATTGTATTTTACTCATTATTTACAGACATACAATCACACAGCATAAAGGAAAGCTCCACCTTCTTTAGCTGTCTATACCTAGTCAAACTCATGGCTACTAATATTGTGAACTGTACATTTTTTTCCATTGTTTGAAAATTTTGATTGGTTATTTTTACTCTATTAAAAATTTTTCAGAACCAAATAGAGAGAACAATAGTAGTTACTACACTGTGTATCATTATCTTCAAAGTAGTTACTGAGTACAAGGCATAAATCAAAAAGGTGTTTACAAAAAACAAACACAATAACAGTGTGGTATCTAACTGTGCTGTCAAAATAGGTACGAAATGCCTGATTGAAAAGACTCAGCATAGCTCTGGGTATGGCTGAAGGGATTTACTGGGGACAGAAGACAATCTGGGCATCAGTGGAACCAATCAATGGGCTTGTAAGCTGAATGGAATAAAAAGCATAGTGAAGAAGCCAGGCTAGCTTCTGTTTCCTTGGAGCAGCTCAGATCTTCACCTTCACCCTGAATATGAACTCCTGGCTTTCAGGGCAGAGTCTTAAACTTTCTAACATGTAGTCATCAACCTTATCAGGCAGGTGCTTATACTGCTGAGCTATCTCCCCAGCACAGTCTTCAACCTTTATCACAGGCCTCTGGCCTCCTGATATGTGCTCAAGTAGGGCACTCCAGTGAGCTCCAATCTTTGCCTGGATCATTCAGGGATCCAACATGCAGGAAGCCCTTTTGCTCTGTTCCATACCTGACTCTGCAGGCTGCCACATAAACCAAGATTATATTAGTATTTCTCTAGTGAGCACTGCCTGACACAAACACAAAATTTTGTCCTGATGAACTTAAGACATATAATGGAGTACTGCACTGCCAGAAAGAACAATAAACTCTTAAGCACTCACAGGAAAGTGGATAAACTGGATACTTGAAGAGTTTATGATGAAGTTTAGCAATTAAAATGTATACTTAATAAATAAAAATAATAAAAGCCAATAATTACTGATTTCAAAGAATGTATTGAAGGAATCAGGTCCATTAAATCTGGGCCTTCTAGCCAACCTTTTCTAAAGTAGATGTTACAAATAATACATTTTATAAAGAAAAATAAGGTACATAACGAGACTTGGTGACTTACTAAGGTTGCACCTTCAAAGCTAGAATTTTAACTACATATTTATCTCAAAGTTCCATAATAAAAGTCATGACAAACATAATAAGGAACATACAAACCTTTGAAAATGTCACTCAACTCCCTGCTTGCTTCAGCATCCTGTTTCCACTTGAATACTCCTTAAATCTTCTGTACCTACACACTATGGACAAAAAACCTCATCCATTTCCACAGCTTCCTTTGCTGGGTTGAAGATACCCAACTGCAGAACTAGCCGGGACAGCTCTCCCGCAGGGCACTGTCATGTGGGCATCCTGATGTGGATGTCATTCACTATTTCTCACTATCCTGCACAAAGAACCTCAAAGTAAATAGGACCTACACTGAAATATGTTAACACATTCCCCAAATCTACTTTTTTCATGCTACCAAAGGCTGAGGTAAGGTGAAATACCATGCTATTTACCATATCTTTCTTCTAGCCAAAACTTGGCAGCAACCGTTTTCATTCAAACCCTACATCTATCCATAATCTCACCCAGACCTCCATCTTCAACCTTACAGGGAATAATGCAATGGCCCCATGTCCCCTGCTGTAGATAACATTCAAAACTTTCCCCAAACACCACAAAGCAATTTCCCTAAAGAACAAGCCATGCCGTTCATTGATTCAGCAAACTTTTTGATGATCTTGAACACATCCTTTGTGCCAGATAATGAAAAATAAAACAGGAAACATAAGAAACAAAAAGGAATTACAGAGCTTATATTCTTGTAGGAAAAGATTAACTGACGTTGCAAAATTTGTAGGTTTTTTAAGACAGTCTCAATAAATGACCCATGCTGGCCTTCAACTTATAATTCTCCTACCCTGCTCTCCCTCTCTAGTAGCTGAGATTCCAGGCACATACCCCACACCTTGCTATAATTGACATTAAGCAAAATTAAAACATTACCTGTGGGTTACCTGATAAGTGTATAAACAGTTGAGTGTATGAAATGGTGATAAATTCTTAGCACTCTGATGTGGAATCTTACTACTCCCGCATTCACATACAACCTCGCCTTTATACCCACTGACCTATTTTTAAACTCCCAGACATGCCAGGTAGAGGTCTCTACATATACTTCACCTTCTGCTTAAACTTCTCCTTTCACTATCCTTCCACAGGCTCACTCTTGCCCACTTGCAGCAAGCGTTCCCAGATTCCCAGTGAGTTCTGCTTTTGTGATCCACCACTGAGCTCCCAAAACATCTTCAACATCCTCATTACAGAATTTACCACACTACAGTGACACTGTGGAATTAGTCACCTAATTCTTCTCTAAACTGTCATAAAATACTAAGGACTGGATGACTCACATAATAGAAATTTATTTTCCTGCAGTTCTGGGGGTTGGAAGTCTGAGATGTTGGCAATAACAGGTCTGACTTCTCTTTTTAGCTTGCAAATGTGTGTCTTCTCTTCACATGGTTCTTTTTCTGTGGACCTCATGGTTCACTGTGTACCCAAATTTCTTCCTCTTATCAAGATATAAATCAGATTGTATTAGGCTGTTACAAATAGCTCAGTGGACTAAAATCTACAGCAACTGAGACTGGGCAAGTTAGTGTGCCTATAATCCTAGCTGTTGGGAAGCTGTAAACAGGTGGATCACTAGAAGTCCAATCTAGTAGTGAGACACTGAACACCCTGTAGACCCTCCCCCAAAATATACAAAAAAAAACAAAAAAGAAAGAAAAAAAGAAAGAAAGATTGCATTAGGCTGCTAGACTATCCTGAGACCTCTATTTCAATTTCATTATCTTTTAGTCTCTATCTCTAAATACAGTCGTATTTTGAGGTACTGGGAGTTAAGGTTTTAACTTAGGTATTTCTTTTTATACAGGGGACTGAATAACATGCATGTTAAGGACATAATTCAACCTGAAAAAATATTTTACTATTGATGCATGGCTAATACTGGCTTTCTTATAGTCCTAACAATTTTCTCACTCCCATATTATTTTAAAGCAAATGTAAACTATAACACTCTTCAAGCACTAAATATTCCTTCTTTTTTTTTTTTTCAATAAAGATGATATGTGTTTTTGCCTTGGGACAAAGGTCTTGGCTCCTTATGAGGGATCTGATGGTTGCCTAACATTTCCTCTGGTTTTAGGAGCAAAGATCTTTTGACAAAAGATTCTTTTTCATTTTTGGAAAATCTCTGCCTTTATAATAATCACTTGAAATGTTAAATATCTGCAAAATGGTCTATCTTCAGTCTATACTACAAAAAAAAAAAGAGGACATTGAAATGAATGAGTTTAGAAAAGGCTTAATTTTTCTATATGTTACTTATGCTATTGAAAAATGGACACTCTAGGGGCCTGGCAGGATGTTTCAGTGGTCTAAAGCACCTGCTTAGGAAAGCTTAGGCGGCTGCAGGGACTGAGGTTCGATCCCCGGCACCACATGCTGCACCAGCCCTGCCCTCAGGGCAGGCTGAACCAGCCATAAAAATAAATAAACAAACAAAAGTTCTGAAACAAGAAAAATAAAAAATAAAAAACAATGGACACTATCAGGGCATGAGGGATTTATATTATTCAAGTTGTTACCATTATACTAAGTAATGATACAGGATACAAGAAATAAATGATGCAGGATATACTTACTTATAAAGAAAGGAGGGTCATTCAGCTCACAGTTCTGCAGCCTCAATGTCCAGGACAATAGAGTTCTATGGGTTTTGCCTCTAGAGAGGGTGGTATGGTGACAAATCACATCAGGAGCTTGTGTAGAAGCAACCAAGTGAATATATGTTGATCCAGGATCAAAGAAAAACAGCAGGCTTGTGCACACTTGTTGCTTCTTTCCACACTCTGCCCTCCCTCTCTTCCTCGCAAAAGGGTCAGTCAGTCTTATGATAGATACCTTACAACCTCAGTGACCTGAGGATTTCCCACTATGCTCCCCCTCTCAAAAAGTCTATTACCTCTCAATCAGACCACTCTGCAGTATAAACTGTCAATCACAGTGCACCTTTGGCAGACACAAAAATATTCAAGCCACACCAGTGCATAAAAACTATGTCTGCAATGAGAATAACAGATTTCCAAGGTGCACTTTGAGTCTCTTCATGTGCTATTCCATACACTCTCAGTCAGTGAGGCCTAGAAAGCTATTTTTCTTTTCATATGGATGCCTTAAGAGCATCGCCACATCTCCCAATAGCTGTCATGGCAACATGCTCCTCTGTCAGGATGAGAAAGCCGCAAAACTCATACTCGTAATGCATGAGTGAGCCACAGAGACTTCTGAACAACAGAGCTCCCCAGTCCCTAGTTGGCATCACTGCCAGTGCAGCTTTGCAGCTTCTACCAGCCTGCTCTCAAAGTGATGTCTCGTCCATGCTGACTCTTCATACCACGATGGCCAAAGGAGGAGTACACTCAAAAGGTGTCAGTCTCTACTTCTTGTTTCAGAGTCTACATATTTTGTCTTTACAGAGAAAGTTGTGGAGTGAAAATGAAAAAATATCAGAACTGAAAAATATACGGCAGGTATAGGATTTTAATATTTGACAATTTTGTATTGGCGTGTTTATAAGAGAAGGCAAAACAATTGCTATACTTCAGAAATAAAACAAATGTCGAAAACAGCACAGGTTTAGGGCCGGCAGTATAACTCAGTGGACTAAGAGCTTGCTTAGGTAGGCGCAGGGGCCAGGGTTCAATCACTGGCACCGCATGCTGCACCAGCCCCATTCCCAGGTGCACTGAGCCTGCAATGGAGTCCAGGGGTGGTAGCACACACCTTAATCTCAGCACTAGGTACTTAGAAATCAGGAGGATTACTATGAGTCTAAGCTGCATAGTGGGACCCTGAACACACACACACACACACACACACACACACACACACACACACACACAGACTAAAATCTTAAAAAAAAAAAAAAGGTTTTATTCAGTGGCAATTGTTGAAACTGAAGCAAATGCCCTTGGCTAAGAGTTGTACATATGAATGTAAGTGTAAATGTGTTGATATTCTTTTTTTAAAATAAAAAGTATTTTAGAACAATTTTAGCTGTACAGAAAACTGCAATGATAGTATACTGAGTCCTGCTAAGTTTGAGGTGAGACTCCTATTATTAATATCATAAGTGCACATTTACTACAATGGACCAATATTGATACATTCCTATTAACTAAAGTCCACACTTTATTCAGATTTTCCTCATTTGCATATAAATTTCTCTTCTGTTCCAGAAGTTCATACAAGTTTGTTAGTTTTCATGCCTCTTTTCAACAGCTTTGTAAAATTCCATTATTTTGCTGACTTTGACAGTGTTGAGAGCTCATTTTCACAGAGTGCCCCTCAGCTGAGTATTGTCTGATATTACTTTGTGCATGACTAGACCAGGTATATGTTTTGGAAAGGAAGGCCACAGAGGTAAAGTGACATTTTAATCACATTATACATAACATCAACACTACCTCTCCTTATTGATGTTAACTTTATTCATCTGGCTGAGGTATACTGGTAACTACGCTAATTACTGTGAGTAAATAAGGAAAAATTACTTCCTTCTCCCTTTCTAGAGCTTTTCTCTTTGGAACAAAGTCATTATGCTCAGCCCATACCTATGAAGTGGAAATGTATGTTCTACCTTTTGGAGGACCAGATATCTGCAAAAATTATTTGGATTTTTTTTTTTTTTTTTTTTTTTTTGGTGGGACCAAGGTTTGAACTCATGACCTTGCACTTGCCAAGCAAGCATTGTGCCACAGAGTTATGTCCCCAGCCCCAATTATTTGGAATTCTGCAAGGCATATTGGCTCTATTTTTAATGAGGTTGTACAATTTTGTTGATCTATTTATATAGTGAAAGACTGCATCACTGTTTCTTCTTTTCTAAAGGATGATTTAGTGTCAGTTGTCCTTCAAGCATTGCTTTCTCTGCCTTCCACAATTTTTGGCAAGTTGTATTTTCTTTTTTTAAAAAAATTTATTTTATTTTATTTATTTATTTTTTTCTTGTTTCAGAACCTTTGTTTGTTTATTCACACATTTTTATGGCTGGCTCAGCCCACCCCGAGGGCAGGGCTGGCGCAGCATGTGGTGCCGGGGATTGAACCGCGGGCCCTGAAGCCACCCAAGCTTTCCTAAGCAGGCGCTTTAGATCACTGAGCCATCCCGCCGGGCCCGGCAAGTTGTATTTTCAATTTCTTTATATTAAAATATTTTTATCTTACCTTGTGACTTCTTCAATGCATGCATTATTTAGAAGAATGCTGTTTAGCCTCCAAATATTTGGGATTTTTTTTCAAAATATCTTTCTATTACTGCTTTGTGGTTTAATTTCATCATGAGTACATATTTTATATAATATATACTCTTTCAAATTTGTTAAGAACTGTTTTATGGGCCAGGATATAGTCTACCTTGGTGAAATTCCGCATAGATGAAGCTTAAGAAAAATGTGGATTTTTACTGTTGTTGACTAGTTAGAGCAAGTCCATTATTTAATCCTCAGCGATTTCCTGCTGAATTGATCTACAATGATTAAAATATGTTGAAGTCAGCAACGACAACAGTGGATTTGTCTTTCTCTTCCTGAGTCCATCAGCTTTTACCTCACTCTATTCCATGGCTCTGTTGTTAGGTACATATATGTTCAGCATTCTTTCGTCTTCTTTGACAGTCGACCAGTTTTACCATTCTGCATCACTGCGCAGAATGATACAGAAATCTCTCTGCATCACTGTTCTAAAAGCTACTCTGCCTGAAACGAAGACAGTGAATCCAGCTTTCTTTTGATCAGTGCTAATGTACTGTATCTTCCTCTACCTCTACCCCTTTTACTCTTAATGAGCCTCTATTTGTAGATTTGTACCTTTTAGAATCTCCTCTGATGATGTATCAAACCACTCATAACTGAAGTGGTTACGTAGTTGGATTAGTGTCCACAATTTTTGTAACTTTTCTATACTTTGGTCCTTCCCAGTGTTATTTTCTTACTTTATGTGAGCATCATGTGTAACATCATTTTACATTCCCTTTGAACATAACAATTGGACTTATATGTCTTTAAGTTTTTAAGTGGCCCTACTAAATTTTGCAATATGCATTTTAAAGTCAATAAAATTCAGCTTCAAATAGTATTATGTCATTTCATATATAATGATAGTGCCTTTTAAAAGAAGACTGCCGGGGCCCGGGAGGATGGCTCAGTGATCTAAAGTGCCTGCTTAGGAAACCTTAGGCGGCTGCAGGGACCGAGGTTTGATCCCTGGCACCACATGCTGCGCCAGCCCTGCCCTCAGGGCAGGCTGAGCCGGCCATAAAAATAAATAAACAAACAAACAAAAGTCCTGAAACAAGAATAAATAAATAAATAAATAAATAAATTATTATTATTTAAAAATAAATAAATAAATAAATAAAAGAAGACTGACAATTTCTTCTTACTACTTATGTCATTATTGTCCTTCGTTTCATTTATATGTTATAATCATCTAACGTGCTGTTATAATTATAGTTTTTTAGATTGGTTAATTAATAAGGAGAAAGGGGCCAGAGAGATAGCTCAGGGGCACAAGTGCCTGCCTGACAAGTGCAAGGTCCTGAGTTTGACCCTCAGTTCTATAAAAAATAGGAGGAGGAGGAGGAGGAGGAGGAGGAAGAAGAAGAAGCAGAAGAGGAAGAGGAAGAAGAAGAGATTTTACTTTTATTTATTCATTCGTTCTCTGATACTTTTCCTTTCTTCATGCAGATACAAGGTGATTCACTAACTAAATGATTTCCCTTTTCAAGAAAAAATTTATTTTTTATCTCAACAATAGTTAACACACTGTGGATCATTATCTTCAAAGTGGTTATTTAGGGCACAGGACATAAAAAAATCTTACCAAAAAACTGAAACAGATACAAGTATGAAACTTCTTTTCAATAATCTGAGACAAACTAGTAGATAAAATAAATAGTAGTAAATAAAATAATTTAACATACATATTAAAATATATTTGAAACAAGATAAGTAATTTGATGAGTTTTTCCCTACTATTACCTCTCTATTTTGCTCTTCATTTGCATACTTACGTATATTTTTCCCCCTAACTCCTTCCTTTTTGCTTGCCTAAAAATGTATTTCTGCTTCATTTTTAAAAGATAATTTCTTTGGCTATAGGGGCTGGTGAGATGGCTCAGTAGTCTAAAGTAGGCAAGCTCAGGCAAACACAGGGACTGCAGTTCAATCCCTGGCACCACCTGCTGCCATGGCCAGGGCAGGCTTAGCCGGTCATAATAGATAGACAGACAGAGAGAGAGACAAGACAGAGAGAAAGAGAGAAAGAGAGAGAGAGAGATTTCTTTGTCTATAACATTCAAGGTTGACAGTGTTTTTTTTTTTTCTTTCAACACAAGTATTTAACTCCACATATCCAACATGATTCTTATTCTTGATTCTCTATAGTTTGACCACAACTTAGGGCTTCCCTCAAAACTTTCTCTTTGCTTCCTAGAGTACAGCTAGCATAAACGCTAGAAATAGAATGTGAGGTGTTTATCTTGCTTGGTGTTCTCTGAGCTTCTGGATCTGAGGCTTTGGGAAATTGAGTCCATATTACTCATATGTCTCTTTTATTCCCTTCTATTTTTCTCTTTCTGATTTTCCAACTACATATATGCTTCTGGAATGTTCTCTTCCCCTTACTACCACACTACCTTTTTTGTGTCTGTGCATTTCCGTTTCAGACTTCGTCAAAGCCTAATGAGATCTTCAAGGCATTCTTTTTCATTTTCAGAACTGTATTCATGATTAGTAACACATCTTCTTTATTTTTCTAAGATTTTTCTATCTCTTTGCTTAAAATCTGTTCTTGCATGTTAGGTACTATCTCTTAAGCTCCTTGTGAGATAAATCCAAAATCAATGTCACACTTGAGTTTGATTCTGATGTTGGGCTAATATTTTTAGATATGTTTTCCCTTGACTTTTAGCCTTATACTGTGTTTTTCTTGAAACAGAGATGATATATTAGTTAACAGAAACTCAAATAAAAAGGACCTTGCCATAAGGTTTTATGTAATCTGGCCAAAATTGGGCTGTTTAAGTTGCTGTAGCTGTAGGTATCAGAGTCTTTTAATTCTTCCAATGTCTTTTATTTTCTCTCCCCCATTCTTTGAGGCTTCCAATAACCCTCTCCTTGGATAGTGTCTGCATTGCACAGATCTTTTAGCTGTAGTTAAAGCACTGCTCCTTTATAAGGGAGCCTTGTCATGGTAATAGTAAGGATTCAGAAAGGAGCAGCATTTTCTGTTCTTCAGATTAAATCTGTCTTTGGGGAAGACCTGTTTCTACACTGTGACCTTGACAACTATCTCTGAGCTGTCACTCCAGCCCAGCTAGTAAAGAAAATTTACAGAGTCTATTTGCAAAGATGACTCAGCACTTCACATTTACAGATGATAAAGAGACAGTGACTCCAAGCCCACTGATTTTTCCAGTGGCTAGGGGCAAAGACTAGGTGCCCCTATAAACCCCAGTTCTGTATTTATTTCATTCCACCCACTGGTCCTCATAAGATCCTCACTAGCTAGACCTAAGAAGGTCCTAATCGTTTCCGTCAAGCAATGTTTTTCTGATTGTGACATTGACCAGTATTTCCAATACTCTTTCCCAGTACTCTGCAATGAGAACTGCACTGCGGCCAAGCTGAATCCACTGTGTTGGCACACACTCCTCATTCCTCTTCCAAGTCATTAGTGTGACTGTACATTTTATCAAAGTGGTTTTTCTTTAGTAGCTTGATTCTACTTAGTGTTTAACTTCTGCTAAATCCTACTGTCCTCAAATTCATACTATCTCTTCTCTTTGTTGAATTACCTTACTGCAGTGTACTCAAACATACGCATTCTTCATGATTACTACACTTTGCTTTATCATTCTGATGAGCATCTTGGAGACTGACTACTACTTCTGTGTGTATCTGTTCTATCTCCCTCATTAAAATAAAGGGTTTATGAGAGCAGGGACCATACCTACTTTCTTCATCACTGAGAGCACCTCTACCATCTAGCACATGCCCTTGCATCATAATAGATGCTTAACATGTATCTGAAGCATGAGTGAATAAATTTTTATCTTTTAAAGTATCTGGCCATGAAATAAGATGATAAAGATGCCCAATACTTTTTCATACAAACAAGTCTGTTTCTATAAAATATTGAAAATGAATATAAGCTGGGTATAGTTTGTACAGGCCTGTCATGTCAGCTACTCTGGATACTGAGACAGAAGGATTTTGAGTTAGAATTTTCCTACCTATTTCAAAATAAAATGAAAAGGGCTGAGAATGCAGCATGGTGCTAGGATGCTTACCTAGCATTTGGTATTGGCTTCAGTCCTCAGTACTGGTATGGTATATATGGTGATATTTATACTTAAATATTGCAAAGACTCTAATGTTTTAAGAGCTTAGAAGTTGCCACTTCCATATTTACAGTTTTAAAAAGCTGAACGTGACTTCTGTTAGACCCATTAGTAATTCCAGGGTATATCTCACCCATCTCAAAAATCTGGACAAAAACAGTGAATTCAGACAATCACAGTGAAGACTTTCTGAGCTACAGAAGGGGCTAGAATCAAGAGTCAAGAGACCACTTAAATAGTAATTTTGATCAATTACTGGTGTCTGTGTGCTGACTAACTTGACAGTTAGAATTTTTTAGATATAGCAGTTGCATTGATTTTTGCCTAGAGGAACTGTTAAGTTTCCATAGTGGAAATCCAAGGAAGAACCTCTTCTGACCCTAGCAAGGGGAGGGGAGAAGAAACCACCGTGAAGTGCTTCCCAGGTGGATTCCTTATTAGAGGCCTATCCTCCAGGGAGAAAAGCTTTACCAAGATCTTACTCCACCAAGGCAAAAGACATTTGTCTGACTCAAACTCTCCTCAGATTTTCTTTACTACCTGGGCTGGAATGATAGCTCAGAGATAGTTGTCAAGGCCACAATATAGTAACAATAGCATAATAAGCCCTCAAAAGACAACAAACAATTCAGTAGCTACTAGCCACAAATGGCCATAGAGCACCTTAAATGTACATATTATGAAGAGAGAACAGAATTTTAAATTTTATTTAATTTTTAAATTAAAAAGTCACAGGTAGGGGCTGGCGAGATAGCTCTGTGGCACAAGTGCCTGCCTGGCAAGTGCAAGCTTGTTAAGTTCAAACCCCAGTCCTGGAAAAAAAAAAAAAAAAAAAAAAAAATTGCTATGGGCTTGGACTGCCTAGCTAAAAAACAACACAAAATAAAGCTATTCCTTCCACAAGACAGCTCATCAACCACATGCAACAACCTGCTACTGGCCATTCCTCTGAGCTTCTCTCTTTCATGACTGATGCTCTAAGCCACTGTTCACATGGCCTCTCTTATAGTGTCCATGTTCTTCCTGACACATTTCTACTTGCTCACATTCTGCTCAGATCCATGCATGGTTCCAGAAACCATGAAACTTCTGAATGTTTATGCAAAGCTGTTGGGTACATATGCACGCGTGGGAGGGGAGAGCTTAGAGGCTGCCTTCTGATTCTCAAAGAAATCCCAGACCACCATACCTCAGGCAGGGTGAGAGAGGAAGATGAAAGAAAATGGGACACAATGGTAGTATTAAATTCAGCTCTGAAATATCACATAACAAGTGAGAGGCTGAGATGAAAGAAAACCAGATGACTGCTGGCTCTTAGTCCGGTTTCTATTTCAATACCATCTATGTGCATTTTCACACCGAACTAGCTTCAATTATTCTTCCCCAAATACAGACATCATTCTTTTTCTGCAAACACGCTAACATGCAATTTTCATCAATCTGTATGTGTCAGGTATTGTATCATCACAACCATGGAGAAAATTATACATAGACTGTACAGGTTACTGAGAGGCTTGGGGTAGGTTTTCTTTCCCTTCATATTTTTTTTTCCATTTGATGTAACATCTCAAAGGAGACAAAAAAGAAAACACACCTCAAACGTTTCTTTCAGCCTTGTAATTCCCTATGTTTCAGATCCTGCTGCCCCCATATAGAGGACAGTATTTTGAAAAGAATTCTAAATGAATTCATTTAACTAAATCAAAGCATCTATGTTTTGTCAAGTAATCTCACCTCTACTGGCCTAAATCAAAACATCACAGTTCTGTAAGAGTTTATCCTATTTCTTAAGAACTTCAGGAAGGATAATCCTGTTACCTTAAATGGCAGTTCATTCCAATGCTGTTCAATAAAAGATCAAGTGTAACATAACACTAAAATAATTTTGCAGGTAGTGTGCTGCCTTTCCCAAGAGTACATATCAAGTAAAAGTGCCTCAGCTATCTGACAGTTGTGACATCTCTTTAGTATTACCCTAATGTAATTCAGGCATTAAAATTACATGAGAAGACCAGTGGCATACCGAATACTCTTCAGTTTTTCTAGACTTACGGATTGAGAACATATCTCTCACACACATGGACGTGCACACACGCGTACTCTGCCTCTGGCTCTGGCTCTGGCTCTGGCTCTGGCTCTGGCTCTGGCTCTGGCTTTAGCTCTGGCTCTTGCTCTGGCTCTGGCTCTCTCTCATCAGTTATAATGGAAAAATATACAAATTCTAAGCAAGTAAAGAATATCCCATCTTGACAGTTTCACCAATTTTTTAAAGTTACATCTTTATAACAACTAACGAGGGGCTGGGGAGATAGTTCGGCAGCATAAGTGCCTGTCTGACAAGTGCAAGGACCTAAGCTCAATCCCCAGTACAGTATGTCTTGTAGACCCCAGATCCCTGGGTACACCAGGCTGGGCCCAAATCCAGACATGCAGACACATGCCTGTAATCCCAGTTCTAGGGAGGCTGAGACAGGAGAATCACTATTTACGAGTCTAAAGTGCACTCCAAGACCCAGTGCCAAAAAATAAAATTAAAAACAAACAAAAACACAAAAAACAAAACACCTCATTGGATGGCAAAGCATGAAAATTTTAAATAGGTACCCTTGAAATTAGGAGAAATTCCATCTTCTCACTTCTAAAGAAAGTCATCATCATGGCACATGAACAGAAATCCCTCAAAGAAGTCATTATCTCTTCATAAGTGGCAGACGCTGGAGCCAGTCATGCCAGGCTGGCTCCTAAGAATTAGGCTGCAACTCCCTTAGAATGTCCCTTTGGGGTATCTGTGTAACTAATGAAGCCAAAGAATCTGGTCCTCATGCCACCTACAGCACTGCTTCCCTTGTCCGCGTCTCTATCACATCTTTCCAGATCACTGGGTGACCGCTGGCACATCTTGATTCCACCTTTGCCTCTTCTAGTCTCAATCCAGTAGCCAAGGGCAGTAATGTCAGTAATGCCATATGTCACTCTGTAGAATAGCCCAAATGGTTACCCTCTCCCAGAGGAAAGGCTCAAAGTCTCTCCTGTAACCCCCAAAGCTGCCTGATCTTTCTGACAAATGCAACCATCTCCACAGAGACCTTCGCCAGAAGTTTCCACCCACTCCCAAAGCACAGGCCTGCCCCACCCCCACTTGTCATGCACGCTATTTCCTTTTAGAACTTAAAACTGACACCCCAGGGAGCTCACTTCTATATTTCACCTGTTGACTTATTTATCTTCTGTCTCTTTCAACTGGAATGTAAGATTCATGAAATTAGGGATTTGAGCATCCAAAAGGTCTATCTACCTGAAGTATTAGTGACAGAAACAGATCACTGTGGACTACGCTACTGCCTGCATTCAATCAGTAGTGGGTATATACCCCTTCATTCAAAGCCATAGAGAAGGTAAAGTGAAAAGGTGAGGGAGAAGTGACCCTGATATTTGACACAGTCTAAACTAAAATCTGCAGTGAAATGCTGTTAACATTACCTTGGGTATTTCAAAAATAAACCTATAATTTTCTATTATTAAAATCAAAAATTTCATCATAAAAAGCGAAGTCCTAGAGGGTATCTGATTATATAATCACTCAACAAATGTCTGTTCATTGACTTTTACTGCACACTTCTTAGAATAAACTCTCAGCCATGCAACTGCTAGTCACAGAGAGTAATGTAATGCATTACATATTTATTTTGTATAACTGTTATGTGCCTAATAAAGAGTAAACTTGGGGGGGCTGGCGGGATGGCTCAATGGTCTAAAGGGCCTGCTTGGGAAAGCTTGGGCGGCTTCAGAGACCGCGGTTTGATCCCCAGCACCACATGCTGTGCCAGCCCTGCCGTCCGGGCAGGCTGAGCCGGCCATAAAAATGAGTGAATAAACAAAGGTTCTGAAATAAGAAAAAATAAATAAATAAATAAATAAAATAAAAAAGTTCTTTAAAAAAAAAAGAGTAAACTTGGGGACCCCTCATTTGCTAGAGTTCTTCCAATCATGAGAGGTTATCTCAAATTGTATTTGATGGTTGTATGGTTTTTAATTTGGTAAAACTAAGTATTTTAATTGTATTCATTATGAATGCTGTCACCTTCTGCACCAATTTTTCTTTCATCAAGACTCCTTTTATAATGAGTGGCATTAGAGCAGCCGCGGGAATTTCTGGAATCTGGTAAGGCCAACTGTGTTGGGAATTACATTTTCTCTAACTTAATAGCTTTTAAATATGGCTTTTCAGAGTATTTCCAAGCACAGTTGTTGATAGATGTTCCACTATAGAAATAACCGAGAATATTTCTATCGCCCATTGTTCCAGCTCTCCTTGTAGAGCCAGAGGTCACCTCACAAGAACACCTCTTGCCCAACCTAGTATAAGCAGTATGTGGGCAATGGAGCAGAAACAATATCTAAAATGAATCAGGAGCTAATGTGAAGGAAGGTCTGGGCTGCAACACGATCAGCACAAGTTGCAGCAGGGTCCTGAGTTCAATCCCCAGTACTGAAGAAAAAAAAGTTACAAATAATGTTTTTGTCTCTAGTAATCAAAAGTCAGTCATGAGGACTACATTTCAAGACAGCTATTACACATGACCTAGAGCCAGTCAGACTCAAATATGCATCTTGGAGATTTATTTTGTGGTGGTTATACTATCTACTAATTTCATAAAGATGTGTTATTTTTCTCACTCAAATAACTTTATCCTTAGTTTCATATTTGTAAATTTGAAGTCCTTTGCCCCTCCCAAAAAGCTCTCATTGCATAAAGTCTAACCTCCCCGCACCTGCCTTTGGGTCATAGATTATGTATATTTTATCTTTTGCTTCATCTGCTTAATTTTCCACTGGAAAGATACCAATTGGCTCTTATCATTCCCATAATGATCATGAACATTAGAGATTATTATTGTTTTCATATTTTTCTTAACTTGAAAGATCTGGCAGATGAGATTTTAAGCTGTAAATCTTTGATTTCTAATAATGCTTACCATATTTTCATATATGTATTGATCACTTTTATATCTTCCCTTGTACACTGTCCAGCCCAGTTTTGTCCTTTTCTCTTATCACTTGATTGACAAATGAATGCACAATATGATTACTGTTACTGAGCAGGTACTTATGTAACTTACCTTGCACACACTGTTTTGTTGTTGTTGTTGGTTGTCACATTCATTATTTTTTGTTTGGGGGGGTGAATTTAGGGGAGGGGTACTTTTTTGTTTGGTCTTAACGGGGATTATACTGAACTATATTCCCAACTTTTTCTTATTTTTTCTAATTTTGAGAGAGGATCAAGCTAAGTCCCTAGACTGCCCAGGCTGAGCTCAATCTTGCAATCCTCCTCCTTGAGCCTACTGGAGCACCAGGATGATAGGCGGGTGCCACCACACCCACTACTCATGTGTGTATTTATTTAAACATTCTATTTAAAATATCTTGGTTCTCCAATCAGAGGACAAATTCCTCCTGAGAAGAAGTTGTGACATACAACATGTTGTATTTTTATATTTTATATCCCTCACCTACCTCTACATGAAAGTACTTTCAGAGATATTCAAAGTCATTATAGTAAGAATCTAAAGTCCGCAGGTCACTGCCATGACCAGCATTCCCTTTACAGTCCAAACAGCTAAGTCTGTTTAGTTAACTGTAGTTAAACACAAATGGCCAGTTGAAATGTGAAAAGTTGGGCAAAAAGAGTACTCCATCACTTTGCTTTTAAATAAATATCGAATGACTCATAACTTCTAGTATCACATTTCCACTTAGCCCCAGTTTTCAAGCTTTTCTATGCCACCTCCATATTTTTTTGGTCTTTTTCTACTGTCAATTCTCAGATTCCAAAAGTTTACATGATCCACACAAATACATCCACACTTATACATTCAGTTTACAAACCATTGCTTGGATATAAAAACTGAGAAACAAAGTCTCTGTTCTGAGCTGAATATAAATTATAGTTAACTCTGCCCTCACAGCAGCTCTTGAGCCACTTATCAGATTGAAATATACAATTGCGGAAACAGAAGCGGGTTGCTAATTATGGAGAACATCAGTGGACAGCTCGCAGAGAAACACTCATCAATTTTGGTGCAATTATGAGATATGTGCATATAATGTATATGAACCATAAGATTCTCAAACTGGCCATGATTAGCATCAGGTCACAGTTTCACAAAGACACATCCATAAGCTTACAAAAATTAAATTTGCTTTATTAAATGTCTTCAGGATAAAATTAAGAAATAAGAAAACTTACTAATTCCAAGTAAGTTCTGTAGCATATCTGTTATCTTAGAATGTGACACAAGAGCAAGAGAAAAGTACACAAATAACTAAAAATACAGCTTGACCAAGGTTCACAAAATAGAAACAATGAAACCACTTCCAGATTATGGATTAAACATCTTTATCCCAAAGTGGGTAAACACCCCTGTGCACATTCTAACTGACCACTTAACCCAAGGAATAACAGCAGTCTCTCTTTTAATACTGCAGATTAATTATATCCATTTTGAAACTTTTTGTGAATGGGAATCATATAATATAAGTCACTGTAGTTCCTATTTCCATTAAATTTCAAACTTTACTCATTTATGCATTTGGTACAAAGTCTCACTACTCAGCTCAGACTTTTATTGATCCTCCAGTCTTGGCCTCCCAAGCTCTGGGATTACAGGTGTGCACCACCATGCCTGGTTTTGCTGGCCAGTACCCATGGTACTGCGAATTGAAACCAGGTCCTTGTGCTTGCCAGGCAGGTGCTTAGACTGCCAAGCTAGTTCCCCAGCCCCATTTCCATTAAATTATACATTTAAAATTTTAATCCAAATCCAGAAACTACCCCAACAATAGTTAGTTATTAAAACTTGGGGGCCAGCGAGATGGGTCAGTGGTCTAAAGCGCCTACTTAGGCAAGCTTAGGCAACTGCAGGAACAGTGGTTTGATCCCAGGCACCACTTGCTACACCAACCGCACCCCCAGGATAGCCTAGCTGGCCATTATAAATATAAATATAAATATAAGTATAAATATAAATATAAATATAAATCTTGGGAAATTCTTCAATGAGTTGAGTTTTTGACATTGTACATCTTTACATGTATAAGAAACCCCTTAATTACACTAAAAATAATGAAATGTTTTTGAAAGTTTGATTGCAAAATACTTTTTATAGAAATAAAACTATTAATTAGAATTTAAAAAGCACACCACTTTCCTTGAGTTCCATGCAGCTCTGTGGTCTGTGCTGCTGCCTCACCTCCCACCCCACCCACCCATCTTGGGTCTTCCTCCAACTGCCCTTATTTCCAAAGCAGGATGACACCACACTTCAGGACTCCTTTCTTTAATTTATCTCAGCTTAGCTGTTCTCTATTTTTCATCCCAAACCTTACTTATTACCATTAAGCTACAGGCAAAAACAAAAAGCAAGAAAAAGACAAGGAAAGTTTAAAAAAAAATTATATTTCAAAACAGAATGCGCTTCCATGAGGGCGTTCATTTTTCTTTGGTGCATTTTTATTTTCTTCTTCTAGATCTGACTTCTGATCAAGTTAATTCTTAAATTACAGAGAGCTAAGCCTTTGAAAGTTTTATCTGCAGCTTTCAGGATCCACAGGCACAAATGGTAAGGTGGTGGAGCGTGACACCGCCCCAGCTCTAGCTGTAGAAGTGGACCAGGCTCACACCTTCAGTACTACATCTCTGTGTCAGTGAGGTCAGTAGCTTCACACCACCTGGCTTCCTCCTTCAGGTTGGGTGATTTACTAAACCTGCCGGGATCCCATGTGTGACTCTTCCTAAGGAATTAACAGAAAATTCGTTCTGGCAATAAATTCAAAAAATTTTGAGCCCCAGGACTTTACTAGAAAATTCACAAAACAGCTCCAAGTCACCAAACCTTGCTTCTACTAAACAAACAGAGAAGAACTCAAAAATGCTCTTTTAGGAATTCAGACAGCCAGGAAGATAGAAAAAAACAAATCTTAGTGACTAGAGCCAAAATAAAACTAACTCAGGAACACAGTTTACATGGCAAACCCCTCACCAGCCACAGGACAAAGTTAGTCAGAGCTCTTTATTCAAGAATCCATCAGTCTACCAAGCTCTCCAAGCATCTCCAAAATTCATTTCTTGGAGATGTTTTGCTCTGAACTGAACTGGGTCATTGCCAAGACTCATACTTTAATGAGAATGTTACCTTGTTTGAAAATAGGATTTTGCAAATGTAATCAAATTTAAGCCATTGGGATAGGCTCTAATCCTAAATATGAGTAATGCCGTTGCAAGAGGAAGTGCTGAATGAAAAGCTGCACACATGGGGAGAGGACCGCGGTATACCTAAGGCAGAGACTTAGTGAAGCAAGCCAGGCAACACCAGAAACTGTCGCCAGCATCAGGAGGACTACACTGCCATAAAGAGGGATAAACTGGACTCATGTTTAGGAAAACAGATGGATCTTGAGATCATAATCCTAAATGAAATAAACTATACAGAGAAAACTAAGTAAGAGATGCAAAATATTTGTAATTTAAAGAGAACAAATAAAAGATGGCAAAAAACAGAGGGCCAGACTCTATCAAGGTCAAAAGGAGCTCTGGGGAAAAGGGAAGAGGGAAAGAAGGGGTAGGAGGAACAGAGATGATTAAGATGTGATAGGAATATAAGCCAATTCCTCAAGAATTATTCTGTAATGCAAATATACAAGTAACGAGAAAGAAAGCTAGGATTCTACTTGGAGTTTCCAAAAAAGATGGGCCTGCATCCACCTTGAGTTTGGACTTTGAGCCTCTACAACTGTGAAAGAACACATTATTGTTATTTAAGCCGCTTGATTTTTTTATTGTTTTGTTGTGGGCACCCCAGACATTAGATTACACACAGTGATGACTCCACTAGGTACCAACAAAGCCCCTACACTACCCTTTCTTTTATAAGACTGTAGACTACCAGATCAGAATAGTTATAATCTAGTACCACTCATTAAATCCATTTAATTCTCAGTTATATGCAAACAGAGGAGGCACTAGAAACATCAATTTGCCTTTGCAAAAAACCTTCTAAGATCTATTTGAGTACTTCTAAATCCATCAGAATTCAAGCAACAACAGCTAACATATATTGAGTGTTATTCATGCATCAGACTCTTCTCTTAGAACTCATATACATCTCATCTTTTAATTCTTGCAACAGTCATAGGAAATATTATTATTGTCTCTATAATAGAAATTAGGAAGCTAAAACAAGAAACAGCTCATGTGCCCAAGGTCAGATAATTAGAAAGCAGGAAAGCCATAGTATCAACTGCAGAGTCTGACTCCAGAGCCAGTTTCTCCCCTGGTTTGCAATAGTGTCTGTACTACGAATACACACTGGGCAAGGTTTTGACTATTCAGCTTATCTATGTTACAGCTTCCAGTCAGCGCCTTTTGTCTCCCCTTCTTCCTGACTTGTTCTCCTTTTTCTCCCTTTGGGTATTGGCCAAAGTGCCACTAGAGGATATAAAAGACCCATGGATAGCAGTGCTGAGCCCCTTCTTGCAAATGTGCTGTTTCTTACTTTTCCTAGGGCAGAGAGGTTAAGTATTTTGATTTAAAAGGCCTTCTATTCCAACTCAATGATAGTAAACAAAGCTCCTATTTATGTCAACCAAGCACTTAAGCAGAGAAGGTGACAATGTCAGCAAGTCTTCCTTTGAAATGCTTAATGTGCATGATCTCTAATCAGGAGTTGGCCAGGCACTAGAGTGATTTTCCTCATGATACAAAACCTGGAAGTGCTCCTTTCCTCTCCCTAATTCCACTACCATTCAGGGTTCTTTTACAATACTTATCAGAAAATACAGTTACAGTTATTTGTATTCATATGATTACTTCTTTCTTGCAGTATAAAGTCATTGATATCAAAACTATGTTTTATCGCTTTTCCCCTACAGCAGTTCCTACTATCTTAACTCTGTATTTTAACCCACTGTACAGAAGTTAACTCTATATCTAATATCATTTATAATGATAACGTATCATTTGGTTCTTTGTTTCCTGTATTTTTTAGGAAAGGTTCTACAGGGTATTCAGGGTCTGACTACTAGATCAGACCAGCTCCCCAAGGGCTGGGATTACAGGCATGCACCACCACGCCCAGTCTCAACTGCAGTCTCAGCATGTCCCGAGGATGGGACCAGCATAGCAGGCCTTTGGGATTGAACCTGGGGTCCCTGTGTCTGCTTGCAGGTAGTTTAATCTGCTGAGCTATTTGGCCAGCCCAATAATACATCATCTGAAATTATTCATCTGTCTAGAATTCTGGGAAGGCAGTCCCTAAGATGTTTCTCAGCAATCCACACTTCTGTGTATTCATACCATTGTATAAACTCCTTTCTATAGGGATATATCCAATGATATGTCAAAACAACCCAAAAGTTCTGTGCAGTAACCTTTAAAACTAGGTTTAAACAAGATTACAGCTTCCATTTTTTTCTGTCCTTTTTCACTCTCTTGCTCTCTCTTTAAAGGAAACTAAGTAATAGGTTGTGAGGTACAGAATATTTGCCAAAGGTCAGAGAGAAACTGAAGCCATGGGTTCAACAATCCATAATGGAGGAATCCTGCCAACAAGCCTGCAGGTGAGCTGAGAAGCTAATCTTGCTCAGCCAAGTTTTCAGATGAAACTCAGTCCCCAGTAGACACCTTGACCACCTTAATCTTGAGACGAAGGCACTCAGAAAAGCTGCAACTAGATTTCTGACATCCAGGAACCTTGATACAATCAGTGTATGCGAAGGTAGGAAGAGCTGTCATAGTAATCAGCAGATTATTAAGATAGTAAAAATACTCATTAGAAATCAATAATTGACTGCCAATATAATTCCTTGGAAATGAATAAGAGCCGTGTGCTAAACAGAGGTAAGCAGAAGCCCATAGAAAAAGCTCTTCAGGAGCCCTGGCACTTTTCTTCTCCTTCTTAGAGTGCCAATGACATGCTTGAAATCAGAGCTGTCACCTTTTAACAATAAGCACAAACTGTTCCTGAACCTGAGTCCCTGTGGCATTGCAGACCCACCACTCAATACTGGACTGCCTTCCAGTTGACATTCAGTTACAAAAGGGAAAACCAAACCAAACAAAAAATCCTTCTGAGTTCTGTTATTTTGAGTCAAATGCAATTCCAAATACTTCACTGCCTTTCCAGCTTTATCTGGAGTTTTACATTTCTCCATGAAATAGAAAGTTAAAAACATTCTCTTTCCCATTCAGAAATATTAAAGCACTTGGTTCTTCTAAAACGTAATATAAGCAGGGTTTATTGTCATTTTTACTTCAAGAAACCGAAACAGTATAAGCATGTAATGACAAAACTATAGTATTAGTGACTATGACAAGTTCAAAATTTTTAATAACTGATATTTTTAAAACTATTAATAAATTCTTTGAAACTAAGATAAATTACTCATAATAGGGATATGATGGAGTTAAGGCTTTGAAAGTACTTTACAGAAAACAAAACAAACAAATAAAAAACTAATGAAACATAAGCCCACAAAACAATGAGTTAGCTCAACAGCTATGTTTCATCAGCCAGTAGCACCTATGCATCCTACAGGGTGCTATGCCCTGTATGATTAAACAGTATTGCCTTTGCCTGCACCTCGTGAGGGTATACTTAGTGACACTACCCAGGAAGTATCACAGTGTGTGTTTTGTTTGTACAATGATGTATCTATTTTCAAATCAGACTCCAGGAAGGAAGCGCCTCCTCCCACCCAGGCAATTGAAAGCCTGTCTCTCGCCTTAACACATAGAAACTATCGATTATAGCAAAGACAACGCAAATAAGGCAGTTTAGGTTAGAGGTGCAGCTTTATAGGACCACCGCCAGTCAGCTGTAGAGTGAAGAGGATTGTCACACTTGGAAACCCAGTGATAAATGTTGCATTTAATCTACATAAAACCTGTGTAGCAGTGAAGAAGCACATATTTTTATGAAAGCACAACAGAACTCAGATATTCTTGCAAAAAAATAAGCTAATTTGGACCAGAATTATTTCCATGTCCCCACTAGTTAAAAACTTTTATCAGAACATTCTACTGAAGAGAAACTTGGAATTAATATGAAAAATGACTGCATGGTTTATACAATTTATCATACCAAAAACTATGCAGTAAAATAATTGGTTTGGGGCTCCACAGCTCTAGATAAAGTCTTGGATTGTTTTCATAAAGTATCAGAGTTATAATTAAGTTCTTACTGTATGCCATGTACTGTTCTAAGAACTGTAAGACAAGCTCATTTGATTCTTATAACACCCTCTGAGTTAAGCACATTGGTATTATTCCCATCCTATAGATGAAGAAACTTAGCAACTTGCCCATAAACTAAGAAGTAACAAAGCTGTGTCAGCAGTTTCATGCTCATACACTACACTAAAAACCAATCCAGATGTTCTTAAATCTATCTGGATATGTCAAGACACTGTTCTTTAGTATAGATGAAATTCTATAAGAAGCTCCTCTTCTAGAAATTTCTTTAATTCATAAATCAGAATATTCTAGTGATTATTTTTTTTATCTTCTGCTATATAATAAATACTCCCATCCATCTCACCTTGACACTGTGCTTCCTGTTGCCAGGCCACATGCTATTTATCCTCTGTCATCTGCCTCTGCCATTCCACTCTCCTTTGGAGCCAGTGAACTGTGCACTGAACCTCTACCAACTGTGAGCCAAAGTAAACCTCTCCTTCCTTCAACAGTGAGTATTAAAGTGTTGGGTATTTTTTTCCCCAAGAAGGAAGAAAGCAACTAAGACAGTTTTCACATTATTTGTGAAATAGGATGAGGAATCAATTGAGTGCATTTTATTGATAGGTGCGCGATCCACATGCAATACTTTGCATCTTCGCTCTCCAATTTTATTGAGCTCGGCATATATTGCTTTTTCCCACTAAGTAAACTTCATAAATGAGGTTGCTTAATCCACTGTTCCATCCCTTTGGCTACTGTCTCCGGAAACCAAGGTTCCTGACCAAAAACATTGACTGATTGGCCTGGGAGACAATGTCCATCACTGGAGTGTATGAGTCACTTGCTTCACTTCATATCCTGAAAATATGAAAAATTGTGGATTATGATGTTGAACAAACAATATTTTTAAAAGTCAAAAAAAAAAAAAAAAAAAAAGAGGGGCCCGGCGGGATGGCTCAGTGGTATGAAGCACATGCTTGGGAAAGCTTGGGCAGCTTCAGGGACCGAGGTTCGATCCCCGGCTCCACATGCTGCGCCAGCCCTGCTCTCGGGGCAGGCTGAGCCGGCCATAGAAATGAGTGAATAAACAAACAAAGGTTCTGAAACAATAAATAAATAAATAAATAAATAAATAAATAAATAAATAAATAAATAAATAAATAAATAAATGAAATACTCCCAAACTTGGTAACTTAAAATCACAACAAACATTCATTTTGCTCTTCAATCTGCAATCTGGGCAGGGCTCCTCTTGCCCACATGTTATTAAGTGGAGTGTTACAAAGGCTGTGAGGGAGGAGGCTGGCTAGAACTTCTGCAAGTTGATTCACTCTTGGAGCTGATGCTTGTTGTCAGGTAGGACTTGACGGGCGCAGGCCGCCAGGATGTCTACACCTTGCCTTCTGGTATGCTGGAAGATTTCCAAGAGCAAGCATCCCCAAAGAATAAAGTGGAAGTACATGACATTTTTATAACTTAGCTTTGGAAGTCAAATGTGCCGTTTCCAACTACTAGTCACGACAACCAGAAAGACAGACCAGGTTCAAACATGAGAAAAAGATCTCACTAATAGAAAGAATGTCAGGGTCATATTGATAAAAGTTCATGGTACAGGACAATCATCTTCGGAAAATGTGATGCCACGACAAGGTAATTAGAGTTAAATCTAAACATAATGGACCTAATGCAATAAATAAAAGATTTAAATAAATGATGCCAACAACAGTGTACAAGTAATTACCTCCTTGTTAATTTTTAAAATAAAATTTACACTATATAAATTTCCTTTTAACATGGGGCTCCAAGACATTTGAATTTACAATATAATTGTACCTGATTTAATTACAACTTCCTAGGGAAATCTGAGGTGAAATCACCTTTCTAATGGGAACAGTTAGGGAAGTAACTGGCATCATTGAAGATTAGATTTCTCCACCATCATGTCAAAGTGGACAAATGAGCACTGCCACTCAAAGTTTCAAAGACAGTCTGTCATTTTCAGCTACACCTACTAGCTCCGAGACATTCTGTATCCCCCTAGAAAAACACTGTAAATCAAAATCTTGTTTCACTTTGTCGGGACGGCGTGTCATTTGTACATCTTTCACCAAGGACACCAGAAGACAACTCCATCACAGTGACTCGTGTGCCTCTTGTCAGTGGGCAGCAGCACTTATTGATTTCATGTACTCCGTACTTTTTGTGTCTAAAATTGAAGGCAAACTTCATAAAAGTGCTGCGCACTTATTTTCATCTTTCTCACCCCAGATGCTGTTCATTGCCTGAAAGCACCCCTCTTCTTTGTACCAGGGATCAAACTCAGGACCTTGCACTTGCCAGGCAGATGCTTAAGCCACTGAGCTATCTCCCCAAGTCCCTCTTTCCTTAACTAATCTAAAACTGAGATATTATTTAACCCAATCACAAATCTTAACTTTCTCTCTTCTCTCTCTCTGTCTCTATCTCTCTCTCTGAATATACATACAAAATCCAAACAACTGACACATTTTTGTTATCAGAAACTTTGTCTCAAAATTACTTGAAGACATTTGAAATTCCAGATAGATATTTCAAGGAGCTCAAGGATGCCATGTAAAGCTAAGAGACAGTACATAAAAGGCTAACATTTTTAGGATCTGTGGACCAAATAAAGGGTTGAGGACCAGCCAAATAGCTAAGCAGATAAAAGCACCTGCAAGCAGGCACAGGGGCCAGGGGTACAATCCCCAAGCCCTCCATGCTGACCCCGCCCCCAGGGCACCTTGAGATAGCAATTGAGACTGGGCATTGTGGTGCACCTGTAATCCAAGCTCCAGGGAGGCTGTAAACAGGTGGATCACTATGAGTCCAATCTAGTAGTGAGGCCCTGAACACCCTGTAGACCTTTCCCTAAAACACAAAAAATAAAAAATAAAGGGGTTTTTTAAAAGTTCTGGATTAAAGAAAGGCTTTACAGTTCAGAAGAAGGTAAAATGGGAATAAAGCTGAACACATGGATGTTTCCAGGAAAGAGCAGGGACTAGGAACCTATCAAAGCAGAATATCAACAGAGTAGGTGAGGAGGAGAGAAATATAATCTATTGTCCTGCCCACCAGAATAAAAGTTCTATGGAACAAAGATTATTGTTGGCTTATTTGTCATAACACCCACAACACCTGGAACAGTGCCTGACTTTTGGCAGAGACTCAACCACTACTCACTGAATGGAACAAATGCTATCACAAGGTGGTAATAATTGTTGAGATAAACTACAGTGAAAGGTGGCGATTCAGGCTCTCATTCTTGATCAAGCAGAAACTATCCATGTGCCTTCTTATCCCTCTATTCATTCTGTCTCCTTCGTACAGGACTTATCTAGAGAAGGATGCTAATTTTCTACTCCATCCAGAGTGGTAAAGTGTAGAACTGGGTCTCCAGATGAACAATGGAAAGGAGAGAAAGTCTACTCACATCAATGCAGCCATTCATCTCTACCAGCCCTGTCCTAGAAAGGAGCATCGCGCGGAGCCTGGTCTTTTTACATGCTTGTTAATCTGATCTTTGACCACACAGCAGACCATGGTGGAGTCACCAAAGACCAATACAGACTCATTTTCTGTTCTCATGGGCCCATGGGCAATAAGCATGGAGGATATTTGTCCTTCAATTGAAGCTTATCTAACCTGTTTTAAAAGACATTCCCTTTCAACCTCCTTTTCTCTACAAGTCATGCTGATCATCTTACTTTGGAATGAACATTAACAGGAACAGCACTAACATGGAAGCCTGGGGACATCACACAATGAATGTTTCCCCTTCTTTTACATCCTTCGCAAACCTACCCTGAATTCCAGGCCCACCTCAGTGACGAAGCAGTTACCTATAATCTAGTCATTTAACTCCCAGGGCTTCTGTCTTCTTGTTTATAAAATGAGAGGTTAGGCATAGATAAACAACAGCCTCTTCTAGTCACAAATTCTTCAAATTAATAAATCATTAAGAAACAACTCCAAAATAATCTTTCTTGATGATGTATACTAATGGCTCTGGTTAAATAATTCTTTTAATCTATTGATGCAACTTATCTCCTTAATCAATACCCAAGCAAATATTCACTAGGCACTCACTGAGGGCACAGCACAATATTCCTTCTCTATGATGCAGAATTTGTATTTCTGAATGATACCTGTTTGATTTTTTAATAAACATTTTAGGAATATTAGCTTCCTCTTTCACTTACTGATAGAATATATGGCTTGCTTATTTATGCAATTATTTTACCACCTTGGTTAAGGAGGTGTTTACTGACTCTCAATAAAAATTGACCAGTGTCATTGCTTTACAATGAGAGATGTATCATTTTTGAGATTTGCTAACATGTAACAGCTCTATGAACCAGAATGACGGATAGGTAAGCAGTACAGTAAACATAGCTTTTACTTACAAAATACCTCCAGAAACTAAATGTCATCTTAAGCACAACTTGGTAAACATTTACAAGGGACCAGTAAAAATTCTACTCTCATAAGTGTCTCCTAAGAAAAGTGCTATGGGTCTCATAGAACAGATTACAAAAAAGATAGGAAGTTATAAGAGACTATTATGAGTCATAGAACTCTGGCTTTAGAGCCATAAGCAATTTCTAAGTATCTTCATTAATCTGAGAGTCTTGTGTGTACACCTGCCGTGGCTTCACCATTAGAATGCAAACTTGCCAAAAACTTCTTTTGATTGTCTTACTGCATAGTGAGTAAAAAAAAGATTTTGTCCCATAACTGAAGCACTTTGCCCACTTCATTGAAAAGTATCCAAGAGGGGAGTCCTCACATGAAGATCACTGTGTCCTTGGGAGGGAGATCTGGCTGTGGAAATCTTCTTCCCCAAGCAATTAAAAGAGCGTCTAATCTCTTTGCCTTCAGGGTCTGGCGTAAAACCTATCTGTTTGTGCCCTTACACAAGCTCTCTGATGGCAAAATTATCTTCAGTTCCTCAGATGAATACATCTAAGTAGGTTATTAACTACCGTTAAACAGAAAACCTTTATCTCTGTTTTAGAGATCTTTCCTTTAAAACTAAATATGGTCAGATTAAAATATATAGGGTATAAAATTAAGCTTCAGTCTGGCTGTGCAATAGTGATAAATACTGTTACTATACAGAAAAAAATAATGGATGATGTTAACTGGTTAGTGAAAAATGTGGTCCCTGGCACCAACACGATATGGCAAAACCCTTAATGGAGCCTGAGTTACAAATGAAGAAATAAACAACACCATCCGCTCTACTCATTGCTACAACATGGGAGGCCAGGAAGAGAAAGCCTAAGGCAACTTAAAAGCAGCTGTCATATCCAAAGGAAAATGATAAAATACAAATATTTATTTGTATTCATTCAAAAATCTCTCCAGATAGCTCAGTGGACTAAAGTGCCTTCTTAGGCAGACTCAGAGACTGGGGTTCGATCCCTGGCGTGCCCTGCTGTTGGCCCTGCCCCTGGAGCGCATTGAGATGGGATGTGGTGTCGCAGCCTGAAATCCTAATGCATGAGAGGCTGAAAATGGGATCACTACAATTCTGATCTGTGTAGTAAGACACTATGGGCTCTGAAATAAAAGAAAAATAAAAGAAAATTTAAAGAAATCCCTATATTATTCTTATTCTTGGCTAGCAACATAATAAATGAAATTCATAAGGCCATAGCAAGGATAAAGAAAATATTGCCTCAGTTTTTAAAAAAAAAAATTATTACTCTGCACAAGTAGAGATTCATTTTGAATATGTGAGGATTGATTGTCAAAGTCATAAAAATAATACAGTTATCACTGACTAGGTTCTAGCTATGTAATGGATTTTTTAAATACAGAATTTGTATATTCCTAATAATACAAAGGATTTCACCTGCTACTGGAAAAAAACAATTGAATACATGTAGGGTGTTCTGTGACCCAAGAACCATACTGGGCGCGTGACAGCCATGAGGCCTGACACAACGTGAAGAGGCCCCAAGCTGCTGGGGCAAGGCTGCATGAAGCCCATTCCGTGTAGTGTTCACCAAAGCTCAGAAAAATTGCAGAGCTTCCTCCAAATAACGTACGAGTGTGGTTACACTAGGATTAGAGCCATTATACATGTTCTTTCCTTTATGCAAACAAATACATCTAAACAATCACCATACAGGAGGCAGGATTGCTTAAAGGCGAAATATCCTAATGAATAAACACATTTAACTTAAGCACTGTGGACCTACAAAACATCTACACTAGGAAAAAATCACATAGTGATGACCGGGAATGTAACTTTTCCAGTCATCAAGGGGCTATCGCGAGGACAGGGTACTAACAAAATACTGTTCTTCTTTTTTATAGTTCACTGTGAGGAAATCAAGGAGTTATAATGTCAAGGACAAAAGTAAAATGTGAAATTATTAATCAAAATATTTTATTCATTTCTCCAAATAATTATAATTTCCAAGAGAAAGAGTACATGAAGCTGGGTGCAGCGGCACAGGCCTGTAATCCAACACTCTGGGAGGCTCAGGCAAAAGGATCATGAATTACAATCCAGCCTGGGCATCTTAGTCAAATCTTGTGTCAAAGTTTGGATTTTTAAAATATATTTTTAAAGGGCTGGGCAGATATAGAGAAGCAGCTCAGTGCGAAGGCCTTAGATTCAGTGTGCAATTCAGAGTAGGGGGGAGGTCAGGAAAACATAAAAATGGCCTCAATTATAACTATTTTTCACTAAGGATAGCATTCACATATTTATTGTCAAAGCCAAATGGTTTATTGAGAAGAGCTGTGAAACAAAACCAACTGATGTTTATTAGTGATACAGTAACAGTCCAAAGCAATTTATCCCACTGCAGACAAGTTTAATGACAGTAAGTATACTTGAATCGACAATAACCACATCCATGCGAACGCTGGCATTTGTCAAACAGAAGGATTCCGGAATTCTCTATGGTGCATCTAGCCAGAGACCATCTCAATTTGGATTCCACATTCACAACACTAATGGGAACTGTTGGCCTCAATTTCAGCTGTTTCAGGAAAGAGAAAACACTTTGAGAGAGCAAGACACATTAGGCACTCAAAACTGATTAAACAGACTAAAATTTCACAGCAGAGCTGAAGTACGTTTAGCCATATTCAAACTGACAAGAACACTGCATTTTTTTTTTATTGGCATAGATTGTGCTCAAATGAAGCTTGAGTCCTGCCCACACGGAGGGCAGCAGCAGTCAGTCGGTGGGGACAGAGAACTGGGGAGACACAAGGCTTGATTCACATGCATCCAAATCCATCAGTCACTTCTAAAGCTGTAACTGTATTCTCTGTGAGTTGAACAATTCTTAAACAAATGGTAATTCTATCTGGTTTAAGGCAATTTAATAACAGAATGTAAATTAGTATGTTGCACTTGGCAATCCCATTTGCCCTTAAAGCTTAGTACCTGAGCTTTTGAATAATTATTTTAAGGTTTGGGAAAGAAAACTTGGCTTTTTTCCTCTTAATATAATTTTAATTTTAATTTAAGTGTGATTTGATACAGAATAATTAACAGAGAAAATACAATTAAACAGGCAGTTCTTTCCTTCAGAAATATAATTTTAAACACCTTAGCAAATCTATTCAACAAATAGCTAAAACATGTGACATAAACTAATGTACTCAACAGACATCTATCTTTACGATAACACTCTTAAGTATACATGAGTATACTATCTGGTGGATTATGAAATAAGCCTACGAAGATATTTAAAAGAGCTCAAATTATACAAATACATTTCTGAGCAAAATAGAACAAAATTAGAAATTGGTAACAGAAGAAAATTTCAAGCCGGGCGTGGTGGCTCACGCCTGTAATCCCAGCACTTGGGAGGCTGAGGCAGGAGGATCGTTGTGAGTTCGAGACCAGCCTGGGCTACAAAAGTGAGCTCAAAGCCAGCCTGAGCTGCACAGTGAGACCCTGTCTCAAAAAGACAAAAAAAAAAAAGAAAATTTCAGAACTTCATCAATACATGATAACTTTTAAGATATATTTTCAAGTAACAAATGGATTACAGAGAGAATTAAGGAAATTAGTAAGCACTTTGAAATAAATGAAAATGAACACACAACATGAAAAGTGTATATGACACAGTAACAGCTATCCATATAAAGAATATTACAGCTTTACACATCTATATCAAAAGGAAGAAACACCCCAAGTCAATACCTAATTTAGATTAGGACACTAGAAAAAGAGTAAGAAATTAAATTTACAGTAAGTGGGCTAGGGATATAACTCAACAGCATAAGCACCTGCCGAGCAGACACAAGAGTTCAACTTTGGTCCCTGGTACCACAAAAAGAAATAAAATTAAATTAAAAATTGAAAAAATAAACTTTACACTAAGAAAATAGGAAAAACTAATCATAAATTAGAACAAAGGCTAAAAAATCAAAAATAGTCTGAAATTTAAAAAGTCAACTAATAAAACTTAGATTTTTGAAAATGTGATAGACCTTTGATAAACTCACCAAGAAAAATAAAAAGATTCAAATGACTACAATTAGAACACAATATTTAAACATTACCAACCCTACAGACATATAAAATGTGTATCTAAAAATCCTACAAAATTTGGACTTTAATCTAATTGGACAATTTAGATTAAATGGACAAATTAGTAGAAAAATACAATCAAAATTGATTCCAAAAAATCTCAATGTATATTAAGTAATAAAATTGAATTAGTAACTCAAAAATGTCCCACAAAGAAAGGCCCAGGACTATGAGGCAGATAGCCTGGTAGTCTAAGCTCTAATCTAACCTAACTGCACAAGAAGAGTTTGATCCCTAGCACCACATGCCGCACAGGCCCCATCCACTGATGTGCTAAGCCAGCCACCAAGATTGGGCATGGTATCTAATGTCTGTAATCCCAACGCTAGGGAAGCTGAGACAGGAGGATTACTTCGAGTCTAAGCTGCATAGGGAGACCCTGTATTTAGTAACTAAATAAGTAGATAAATAAATAAATAACGTTTAAAAAAGAAAAAGGACTGGGATCGAATTATTTCATTGGTAAATATTATCAATTTTTTCATCAAGAGTTACTGTCAATTTTTCACAAACGCCTACAAAAATAGAACAAAAAGGCATATTTCACTACATATTCTGAGACTAATATCATCCTTCCACCAAAACCAGACAAATAAAACAAGTACAGACCAATATCTGTTATGACTAAAAAAAAGAGTCAACTAAACCCTTGCAAACAGACTTTAGAGACACATAACAAAAGAATCATATGTCAAGACCAGGTAGGATGTTTTCTAGGACTGCAATGTTCATTCAGTATTTGAAAACAAACAACATGATATCAACAGAATAAAATGTGAAACTGCATGAGAATCTCAAGAGATACACAAAAAGTATTGGACAAAATAATATATTCTTATACTTTTAAAAAGACATTCAATAAAATTCCAGTAAGGAGAAAATTTCTCAGCCAAATAAAGCACATCTGAAAAAACATGAAAAGCTCACAGTTAATATCATACATAATGTGAAAGCTTAGATTGCTCCCACTAAATCAGGAATAAGACAATGGTTTTTCTCCCACCCATTCTATTTAGCCGTGGGGGGGGGGGTGTCTAAAAGCACAATTAAGCAATACAAAGAGTTAAAAGGCACTTATATCGTAAATGAGAAGCTGAAGCTATCTGTATTTGCAAATGAAATGATCCTGCACAAAAGAAACCTAAGAAATCTATTTCTTAATTCTATTACAACAAATGAGTGAGTTCAGCAAGGTGGAAGATGAATATACAAAATCAACTGTATATCAACAAGAGATCTAAAAATTAAAGGATATAACTTCATTTACAATGGCTTCAAAAGCAAATTCCTCAGAAACAACTTTAATAAATGATGTGTAAAATTTATAATTGAGCACTAAGTAATATCAACAAATGAAAACTGTATAAAAGAAACACATTCCATTCTCATGAATTCAGACTTCTTCATATTTTTATGAGAACAGTACAAGCAAGATCTATAAATTCAATGCAATCTCTACTAAAATTCCAGTTCTGTATTTTGCAAACAATTTACATGCAAATTTAGGGAAGCCAAAATAGCCAAACTAACCTAAAAATTTGAGGAGCCCACAGTTTTATTTCAAAGCTACACACAAAGCTATAATAAAGTCAGAAGAGTTCTGGTATGGAGATATGGGACTAATGAACTAGAAATGGGTTTACAAAAATGAACTCTTACATTCATGGTGACTTTATTTTAAATAAGGTTGTAAAGCAAACTCAGTAAGGAAAAACTGGTCACTTCCACAAAGGGGCATTTGAATGAAGAATGAAGTTTGGCCCAATCCTTCTTCCTAAACACAGACATAGTTTTAAATGGATCATACATACATATAAGAACTAAAAATTATAGAGCTCTTAGATGGAAGTATATTTTTGTAATATTAGACTACATAAAACCTTGCCAGATATGACACCAAACGTACAAGTGACAGGAGGAAAACACAGATAAAATGCACTCCATCAAAAGTGAAAACATTTGTTCTACAATGGACACAATCGATACAGTAAAAAGACCCCCTCACAGCATAAAGAAAGTTTTGTAAACCATAAAAACATAAGGGAATTGTGGCTAGAATATGTAATGAACTACTATTACTCAATAGTGAAAAGAAAAATCAAAGTTTAAAAATGGCCCTGAGATCTGAATAGATGTATTTTCCAGAGAAAATTCACAAATGCTCAATAACCACAGTAAAAGATGCTCAATAGCATTCACTGTCAAGGAAACAGTAGGTTCTTCACATCTACTGGGATGGTGGATAGTAAAGACACATCATTGCAAATGTTAGAAAACTCATACATTGCTGGTAGGAATACAAAATGATGGCACTAATTTAGAAACCATTCTGGCAGTTCTCCAAAAGTTATTGATAGAGTGGCCACATGATTCAAGAATGTCATTCTTAGGTACATGCCCAAGAAGAAGGAAAACATACATCCACACAAAAACATACATCCATTCAAAAACATGAATGTCCACAGCAGCACGGCACATGATACATATTTTTAAAATATATAGACATTACAAATGCCCATGAACTGATGAATGGATAAATAAAATATCCATTCAATGGATATATAATTTGGCAATAAAAGTAGACATATTTATATGTGCAATAACATGTATGGTCATTAAATGCTATATTTTAAATGAGATTTATGTAATATGTCAATTATACTCTCAATAAAATAATGTAAAATATAAAGTAAGGATCTGGAGTTCACAAAGAAAAAAACAAGGCTTTGGAAGCCTTGGAACCAAAGAGCAGCCCTCCTAAATGACCCCATTACTCCACTACTGCCTTCATCCCACTCATGGGTCCAGTGATACACGTGCAAATAGAAGAAGCTAGGACAAACTCATCGGCATCACCTCCCCTGGCCACAGGGACAAAGTGCCACATGCAAGAAACAGGAGCTGGGATCTGGTACACAGAGACTGACTCCTCCAGGAAGACAGCGAACAGGACTCCACCAAAAACTACACCCCATTATTTCCATTTCCCTGAGGCTATCAAGTACCCAGGCTCCTCTCTCATTCTAGTTTGAGTGAAATTCTACCTACTGAAAGAGATTCTTGCCAACTCCACATTCCATATTCCAAACCTGAGGGAACTTTTTTACAACTCCATGGGGCTCTGCCAGAAACTGCTCATTTAAGAAAAAGTAAAAAGAAGGAACCAGCTCTGACTTGCCATGCTCCAAGACTCATGGCAACAGCTGACAGCTTCCCACTAAAGACCCAAGAACATGCATTTGGCAACTCCTGTGCAGCCAGAGGAGAAGGTGAGCCCTAAATTTCCAACATGAGTTCTGCCTCTATTTGAGAATTTAGAGAACAAAATTCCTGAATAACTCTGCAGGACGAAAGGTATTTCCCCAGAACTTAACATGAATTCCTCCCCTTGAGGACGTTTGCAGCACAGCATATAATACCCAGAGCATGATGTCTGCTATTCCCACCAAGCTGCAAGAATCTGTTTCTGTTAAATGAGAATAGGCAGAACAAGAAGAGTGAGTAGTAAAATAAAAAGTGCATCAGAACACATTAAATTTGCAACAGAAGCAATATTCAACATTCTTTATGCTACAAAAGAATAGGAAACGTGAAAAAGCATCCACAAGGAGGAATAAAGACAAGAAAAGGATAAGCCTGAAAATAACTATTTGAAAAAGTCTGATCAGAAATCCTGCCTATGAATAAATGGTGTTTTTCAAGTAGAAACCGAAGTAAATGTATCCAAAAGGGTAGGAAGAGGGATGAGTTATTTGTTTTGGTCTGATTACAATTACTGGAGAAAATAACCCTGGAAAAGCTAAGGGATTCTGCAAATGTCCCACAACTGACACTCTTCAGACTCAAACCACAGACCTAAGTCAGCTGGGCTTGTTAATGTTTACTTTGGTCAGTCATATCACATGGTTGCCAGAAATATATTAAAAGAAAAAATTCAAAACCTAGAAAAGAACTAGTACTTGCTATACGTTCAGGAAGACCCATTTCTATACCTATAATGTAGAAAACGTTACATTTCCAATGTAAAACAAACCGAGCTTGGATTCTCCTCCACCATCATCTAAGAAGGCAACAGAGGGCTGAGGGTAGCACAGCGGCATGAGCACCTGTCTGGCAAGCATAAGGACCAGAGCTGGATTCCCATAACAAAAGAGAAGGCAACAGAGTAACGTCTGTAACTGTGTGGCCTGACAGCAGCCACTAGACTAATCGTATGGGGCGACTAAAATAAAAAAGAACAAGTGAAACAGAGCTTTGCTTTATCCGTGGCACAGCCACATTCCAAGTATGCAAAGCCACGTGTGACTACTGGTTACTGTGCTGGACTGACAGAGGCACAAGGTTTTAGTTTATTTATTTTTATTTTTGTTAATTTTTGTATGTATTTAGTATAGGATCTATAGGGTGTCACTATGTACATCAGACACATACTGCTCCTCCTGTTTTTAGCCTCAAAAATGCTGGGATTACAGGCTCCTGCACTGCCATGTCCAGTCTCAATCGCCATCTCAGCGCAACCCAGGAGTGGGCCGGCAGGGCATGCCAGCAATGGAACCCCGGCCGCTGCGCTCTGCCAAAGCAGGTGCTTTAGTCCACTGAGCTATCTGGCTGGTCTATTTTGCTTCATTTCCTTCTCTTCACTATCTTTGCTTTTTTATAATGAGAGTACAAAATAGTATTAAGGTAGAAAAATTACAAATGATACAGAATATCACTTAACAACATAATTTGAATTACACAGTATTTGCTGTAATGCACAGTGCTGTCTTCCAATCAGTTACTCTTATTACCTGATATATGCATGCAAAATTGGAAGAAGAAAGAAGTATATAAGAAATTAAGAGGGAGAAAAGGAGAAACAACTGAAAAAGGGAAACAAAACTAATTAAGCATTATCTAGAACAGGCAGTGTAGAATAAGTGCCTACTTAGGCAACAGCAGGGACCAGGACTCATTCCCAGGAACCACAGGCCACACTGTCCTCCTCCCACCTCAGAAGCACTGAGCAGGTCACTGAGACTGGGTGTGGTGGCACACACCTGCATTCCCAGCACTGGGGAGGCTGAGACAGGAGTATCACTACAAGTCCAAGCTGTGTGGCAAGACCCTGTACAAAATGCATTTAAAAAATTAAGCATTACCTGATGGCAGAACACTTTAGCACTTCAAAAAGCTCTATTAAAGAGGCTGGACCCCAAGAGTTTTAACCAAGTGTTTTTGGCAAAATAATTATATATGGAAATTAGCATTTCTATTCACAGGATATACATATATGTGTGTATAATTTCAGGAATTATACTACCAGTATATATTTCTTATTTTTATAATTTAATGTTTTTATTGTTTAAACTTAACAATGGTTATATTACATATTTTCATCATCAGATCAGTTTAGATTAATACATATAGGGATATAAGATTGATCAAACAATTAAATATTAACACTTTCAATAAACATTACTTTTTTTTTCTTTTCCTCTTTTTTTTTTTTTTTTTTTT
>PVJA010007005.1:0-22142 GCA_004027025.1 Myocastor coypus
ATTTTTTTTTTTTTTTTTTTTTTTTTTTGTGCTGGAGATTGAACTCAGAACCTTGGCCCTGCCAAGCAGTTGCTTATGCTCCTGAGCTATCTCCCCAGCCTAACTTCCTGGTTTTTTTGTTTTTTTGTCTTTTTGAGACAGGGTCTCGCTATGCAGTTGAGGCTGGTCCTGCGCTCACTTTTGTAGCCCAGGCTGGTCTCGAACTCGCACCAATCCTCCTGCCTCAGCCTCCCAAGTGCTGGGATTACAGGTGTGAGCCACCACGCCCGGCAACTTTCTGGTTTTGATCTAGATTATTAGTAGTGAATGTTAATAGACTAGTGTTATAAAAAGCACAAAAAAGATAATTCTGATAGAGATATTGAGAGAACTAGTTTGGTCATATATTGTCATCCACCAATCTTAACTTCTACTGAAGGTTTTTCATGCATGTAAATCTTTTTATTTCCAGAGGAAAACCACAAATGTCAGCTCTAAACATTTAAGTCTTGTCTGTCTGTCTGTCTACTTAGCACATGAAAGAATGCATGAATGTATAAATAATTACCATATAAATGCCAATATTCTGGCTTTGAAATCTGCTGGTAGTTACATTTATACTTCAAGCAAAATGCCCTCTTAGAAGTGAATACTTGGTTTAAGAGAATAGATGTAGAATCACAAGCTGAAAAACCTGGGAATTACAATGCTGACTTCAGAATGTTAAAGAACACGATGCCCCTTAACACCCCTTGTACAAATCAGCAGTCCCCACTGGGTCAGCAGTGCCCATCTACACTAGCCAGGTTCACACAACTGGCACCTCGGAGAGACTGATTAAAAATTATCATGGGAATACAATAATAATTGCCAAGATATTAGAAATGTTACACAGGGTGGGCCAAATAGCTTAGTGGGTTAAAGCAACTGCAAGCAGGTGCAGGGGTTGGGGGTTCTATCCCCAAGGCCTGCTGTGCCAGGCCTGCCCTGGGAGCACACAGAGATGGCAATTGAGACTGGGAGTGGTGGTGCCCGCCTGTAATCCCAGCTCTTGGGAGACTGTAAATGGATAGATCACAAGAGTAGTGAGAACTTGAACACCCTGTAGACCCTGCCTTAAAAATATAAGAGAGAGAGGGAGGGAGAGAGAGAGAGAGAGAGGAGAAAATGGCACACATTTGGAAGACCAAAATGAGAGGTATTCCACCATGACTTTTATATTACACATTGAGTAAAAAAAGACAAGAAAACATAAGGGATATTGAAAGCAAGCATCAATATTCAATTATTTGTCCATTTTTGCAAAACTGTATCTGTTAATCTGGGCAACAGATTTAATGCTAAAAATACATAATTTAACATTCATTGTTAATTTGCTATTCTTATTTTGAAAATCTATAACATATGCACTGTGGTATGTTTCTGTCTTTGCGTATGTTGCCTTCACTTTTGTTTTTACTCTTCAAAATAAAATAAATTTAAAAAAATTATCACAAGGTACTTTTATTGCTAGTTTCTGGAAAAGTAGAAGAGCCAGTAAACAATTGGATGGGATAATTTGCATCTTAGAAAGGAAAGGAAAACAGAAGTCAAAGATTTGGTCTCAAGTTCTAGAGTGTCCCTTAGTACCCAAGACTTTAAGTACCGCTTCTACTTTCTCCTGCCAACCATGTGCGCAACTTCTCCAAACCTCAGTCATCCAGATCTGGCTTTACAATCCTCTTCAATTGCCCAGCTATACTAACGAGCACTCCAGCATTCAATCAAGTTTTCTTTGAAAAAAATTTTTGATTGAAAATAATTGTATACGTGTATGGAACACATTATGGTGTCTTGAGATAGGTTTACATGTGGAATGATTAAAGTTAATTAACATATGTGGCAGACAAATACAGTGTACTATTATGCATTCTTAATAAATAAGGAAATGTTATCATTTGTAAGTACATGGGTACCCCGGGAGCACACTATGCTAAACAAAATAAACCAGATACAAAAGAACAAATACTTTCTCTCAGGCTTTCACAGAGAGCAAACTGGTCAAGCAATGGCCCTGATTCATCCAGACGGCTGACACTGACAAAAGGTCTACAGAATGCTGTACATGGTTTCAGGGTAAATCCTGAGGGGACTTGACTGACCTTGTCAGATACTAAAGTTACATTTTTTGGTTATATAGGTCTTGTTGTATCTTGGTCTTAACCACCCAGAAGAAAAGTTTAACCATGAGGTGTAAAAGTAAAGCCAGATTAATATGCTGAGCTGTAAAAGGCTCAAGTCAACAGCTTCTGACACTGCCAGTTCTGCTGATAACCCACTACTATTATGGGCTGTTGGACTATATATACAGTTACTTTCTCTTAGTTCAATGAGAAGTCATATTTGCACTAACAGTGTTTAGCAAAGTTATCATGTCTTCATCTGTACTCTGAGCAACTACTTTTTTTCCCCCAAAAAACCACAGATCACTTTCCTCAAATTAATAACATAAAATCAGCTGGCTTAAGGAGCCACAGGTGCACCACATGCAGCCCATCCGTGTGGTGGGACACCGTCTTCCATGGCCATTCAGAAGCACTGAAGCCACAAGGAGAGGTGGAACTGAACGGTTTTACTTCTCTTATTAACAACATTGATGCTGAAGTAACTTCGTCTGGCTGACTTTCCAGGTCTCCATGTGAACTTCCTGCAGAGAGGAGGCCGTGTGCCTCCCTGCACAGCTTCAGCACTCCATTGGAACCTTTGCAGAGCTTCACAGCAGGCTGGTTCTGCATGCACTTCAGAAACTGCTTGATTTCAAAGGAGCAGGGGGTTCTGGTGTCCTGTGCTGCAGCTGAGCCCCTTGAGGCTCCTCATAAGTGATGTTGGGCCTGGCAGGCTCACTGCTGCCTTCTGCACTGAAGCCAGCTGTGATGGTGTGGCCCACGGTGTGCCCTGCAGCAGAGCCCACAGCCACACCTGCTGCGGTGCTGGCCATCTGGGCCATCAGACCACGTTGCTGAGGCGCAGCAGCAGGTGAGCCCACGGTGGAAGGCGGTGCCACCCCTGGCATCTGGGCCACTGGGGCAGGCCTAGGTGCTGGCTGGGGTGCAGCTTGCATTTCAGGGGCCCGGCTGGCCAGAGAGGGAAGGTGGTAAGCGCAGCTTTAGCTTCTCCCATGGGGCGTCTTCAACATGCCTCGCTGCAGCATCTAGAAACGCCCAACTCCACGGACATTCTAGTTGCTTCTCTGAACAACTACTTTGAAGACAGTAATATGCATTGTATTAATTATTGTGCCTGTCTTACTAATGTGTTTTGAAACTGTAAATAAAATAGAATAAAATACTCTCAAAAGCAAAATAAAACAATGAAACAAAAGAACAAACACTGATGATGTCACTTATACTTGAAGTATGAAAACATAAAACTCAGGGCTTTAAAGGCAGTGTGGGGTGGTGGTGATGGGTATAGGTCAGTGATTCAGAGCATATGTAGTAACTATATTTAATAGTACATTGTGCATTTCAGAATTTATAAAAATGCAGATGTTAGCATTCTCAGTGGTACTTTGTAGTCTGATTTTCCACTAATTTTAAAAAGCATTTCCTAATAATTCCAAGACATTTCCTTCCTGAAAGCTTCACAGAAGAATGTTTGGTGGGAAGTAAGGTAAAGTGTAGCATTTTACAATAATATCTCAATATAAAATCCAAATTTTCTAGACTGTAAAGATCCTGGCTCTCCTGTCTGCTCTATGACAGCTTATTGTTACTTGTGTGGTTGAAATGAGCTAAAGCCAGGGACAGGGCTGGCTTGCCACAGCCCCCGAGGAGCCTGGGTTGCTGGCAGATCAGAGAGCAGGAGGAGGTATCGCACGGCGTGTCCCAGAGTTGTGGCAGCTGGTGGCATGGCAGATAAACAAAAGCCATATGATGCTGCCAGCCCTGAGATGGATCAGCGGCTCCCCAACATTGCTGTCCATTTTAATCCTCTGTGGGGATTTCGCAAAGTATTAGGACTTGCTTTATTCATCTTTTGCAACCTGCTCTCCTGGCTTAATTAATCTGGGATGCAGTAATGGTAAGGCATAGAAAAACTGAAGAACCACTGATAGAGGACTCGTAATGTGTGGCTGCAGGTCTGTGGCCTGGGTGTTGTCTGGGAGAACCAATGTCCTTTTCAGTGTCCTCCTCCTTCTCCTCCTCCTCCTCCTCCTCTTCCTCCTCCAATCCCCCAGACTTCCAGATTCAGAATCACAGCTTTAGTAGGACTTTGTGGGGGATTCATGCAAGCTTTACAATTTGCAAAGCACTGTGCTGTGGGATGCAAAGTGCTTTCATGCTAGAAGATAAGTGTGGCCAGCTGAGGATTCCTTTCAAGGTCCAAAGGCTACGGATGGGCTGGATAGACATAGCAGAGGTAGAGGTGAAAGAAAATCAAAGGGGGCCCAGAGGAAGCAAGGCTTTCTAGGACACAGTTTTCACTCCCTTTATATTTTCCCACAACTTTAGGCTCTATGACTCAGCACCTCACCTCACACTAATCTTCCCTGCTCACAATTTCCTTTAGCCTCCAGGAAATCTATGTCTTTGTTGATCATCCCGGTCCTTAAAGCTACTTAGCCAAAGCTTCTTATGGAGGGCATTAATGCTAATGGATTTAGTGCTAACCACCAGTCAAGATGGCAGCCACATCCATGAGAGGATATTCCTACTTCCTGCCTCTTCCGTGTCAGGGAAAGAATCCATAGGAACCTTGGAGAGGGTGCATGGGAGAGGAAGGAATCTCCTTCTGTTCACAAGGGCCTTCTGTCTTTCAGTAACTAACTCGATGTTTGCTTTTAAACTTGGGACATTTGAATATGGCACTACCTCTGCCTGAGGAGATCAGTCCTGGTTCTCCTCCCACGTCATCCAGGGTGGAATGGCCCAGAATGGCAGCAATTACAATGAGAAGCGGGAACCATGGTGGCCCCTGAGACTTAGAGTCCATCCAGGCCACACTAGATGGGCTGCCATTGCGAGACGGAAATTGCATCTGGAAGATTTCATGTAAAATACAATGTAAAGTATCTGATTACTAACTCTATGGTGATTACACGGTGAAACAATAAATCTTGAACAGATCTGACTCAATAACGACATGACTGAAGCTGATCTCACCTTGCCATGTAAAATGTTTAAAGTGGAACTGCTGACGATTTAAAACTACAGACATAACCAGGCGTGGTGGTTCACGCCTGTAATCCCAGCACTCGGGAGGCTGAGGCAGGAGGATCGGTGTGAGTTCGAGACCAGCCTGGGCTACAAAACTGAGCTCAAGGCCAGCCCGAACTGCATAGCGAGACCCTGTCTCAAAAAAGACAAACAAACAAACAAAAAAAATTACAGACATAGTTTGCATTATATTTCTGTGGGATGGCACCCACCTACAAGAACTGATTTCCCTTCTAAACAATAAGAGTCTAGATCACTATTTACTTTCACTCTAACTTTTTTTTTTTTGTCTTTTTGAGACAGGGTCTCGCTATGCAGTTGAAGCTGGCCTTGAACTCACTTTTGTAGCCCAAGCTGGTCTCGAACTCACACCGATCCTCCTGCCTCAGCCTCCTGAGTGCTGGGATTACAGGTGTGCGCCGCCACGCCCGGCTACTTTCACTCTAACTTAAGTGCTGATTTACTGTGAAGCAGTAGAGTTCATGGAATTAAACTACTGTTTTGTGACACTGCTATCTCTTGGGAAGAGGTGAGAAATACTTAGTTATAACTAAGCAGTTATAACTAAGTTATAACTATAGCAGAAATACTTAGTTATAACTAATTTAATGTTTCTTTATACCAATCTATCAGAAAACAGAATGATTAGGGAGATTCTCATTCATTCAGAACAAATTTTGGACTTGGTTGATTTGGTATGAGCTAAATTCATGGCATGAAGATTTTAGAAAACATACAAGGGATCAGGCCTATCTAAATGGCAACTATTTATTGAATGCTAATGTGTCATACATTGGACTGTGGGACACTCCATGGTAAAAAAATACAAGCAAGATGGTACACAGGTGATAACAATGACATTCCCTCAGCTCGGTGTGTTCAAATAAAAGGAGTAGAACAACGCCCAGACTGAGAAGTTGGGTTGGTGTTTATTAGACAATGTTTTACACTCACATACTTTGTGATTACCATCTTGATACTTTCACATCAGTACTCAGGATGATCTTCTTTTTGTTTGTCTGCATTTCTTTTTACCTTCTACATTGCCATGTGTATTAGTGAGCCAAATATCAGGCTAAGCTTGTGTCAAATCTCACTCCTTAGCACTGGGGAGTGGCGTAAGTGCCTGCCTGGCAAGCACAAGGCCTCAGATTTTCAATCACCGGTACAAAAAAAAAAAAAAAAGAAATCTCACCACTTGTTTTTTTTTTTTTTTTGTGGGGCCAGGGTTCAAACTCATGACCTTGCACTTGCCCAGCAGGCACTTGTGCCTCCGAGCTATCTCCCCAGCCCCCTCACCACTTGTGATGAATGAATTGCCAATAGCTGCAAACAAAAATGCTATATTTAGTCTCTTATGCAGAAACAATGAAGTGATGGCCTTTGGTTCATATTTATGTGCAGTTGCCAGATATTTGATTTTATAGTATATTGGTCACTATTTAGTCACATTTTTAAGTAAAATAGCTTTTCCATGATATCAAACAATTTTCAATATCTATAGCAGGGGGAGCTGGGGAGATAGCTCCGAGGCACAAGTGCCTGCTGGGCAAGTGCAAGGTCGTGAGTTTGAACCCTGGTCCCACAAAAATATATATATATATCTATATCTATAATTATATCTATATCTATCTATATCTATATCTATATCTATATCTATACATCTATAGCAGGTTTCCTTTTAATGTTTTAAGGGGAATATTTGAAGAGCACAATGTGATCAACAAGTGCTTGGTAAAGGAATGATCTGATGTGAAGAGCCTGATGACTGTAAGTTCTAAAGAAGAAGTTATATAACTGAACCATAAATTCTAAATAAAAACTCACCCAACTCTAAAGAGAACTGACAGAGTGGTGTTATTCTTGGAAAAAGACACCAAAGGCATTATCAGAGCCCATGAGAAGTAATATATTCGTACAACACTTGCAGAGGAGCTGGACTTTGCCTCATGACATCACATTTTTTAAAACACCAAAAAGTATGACAGAAAATATCAATGCTACAAGTTGTAATAGCACTGTTTCATGAAAAGCTTTCTTTAGTTGTGTGTATTCGCTTAACACACACACACACACACACACACACACACACATACATGGGGGAGAGGGGAGAGAAGGAGGGAGAGAGGGAGAGAAAGGGAGAGAGAGAGAATGTGTATGCATCCTGGCTTACCATGTAAATATATCTTATGGTGGATAGCATTCAAATATATTTGAAGAACAATTATAAAATCAATATTACTTATGTAACCATTAATATGATGAGTCTTGTGTCAAAGACAATTTAATCATTTTCTCAAGCTACAGAACCGAGTTTAATAAATGATCTGGCATAGAAACTTAGCGTCCTCCTATAAACTCCACTGCACCATGCTACTATTGCATTTCTTTCTCAAATATTTTGCACTTGAATTTGGAGAAAAGATTGTGCTTCAGCTTTAGCATTGCCTGAAGAGCTTAGTGTCTCACAAGTGCTTTTTCATGCAAATTTATAGGCGTGAAATGAGATGAACATGGACTAGAAAACTTCCTTCTACTCATAGCTTTCATTTTAGCAAGTAACTGTTTTCATTAAATAAAAGGTTGGCTGTCTTCTCTGTGCTGATCATAGGTAATAAAAACAAGTGGACAGACAGTGGTTACCAGGCAGGAAGTTTATTGAGATACCACAAACCTGTTTGCTGGTTTTCTTCAGCCTCCTAGAAGTTTCTGATCCAGTAGAAAATATAGTCATGAATTTTAGCCAGCTACTACTGGATGTATTCAGTAGATTTGGGCCTAAGAGTTAATTTGGCCATTTTGTAAGAAGAAAAAGTCCAACTGAAAGCACCTAGAGACTGTGCCACTGTAAACTACTGGGAACTCTTATTAGGCACACTAAGAAGTTACAAGGAAGGGAAGTTTTGTAACCCTAAAAAACTATGTTGCAGAAGCTGTATTTGGAGAAATCTTTAAAGGACCTTTTCATACTTGATGCCAGTTCAAATATTCTAGGTGCTTGAATTCAGCAAAATAATTCAATATAGTGCAGTAGATCATAATAGTGGTGGGTTATCAGCAGAACTGGCATTGTCAGAAGCTGTTGACTTGAGCCTTTTATAGCTCAGCATATTAATATGGCTCTACCTTTTATACCTGTGGTTTCATTTTTCTATTGGATGGTTAAGACTAAGTTAAAGCAAGACCTATATAACTAAAAATGTAACTTTTACATCTGACAAGGTAACAACAATCAAACACCCATCTCTGACAAAACAAAACAAAACAAAAAAGGAGGATATAAATGAAGGACTATTTTGTAGTGAAATCTCTCTCTCTCTCTCTCTCTCTATATATATATATATATATATATATATACATATATATTTGCAAAATAGTGAGGATAGATATATAGCTATTTTCTCTTAGTTCAATGAGAAGAAAAGTTTGTACTAATAATGTTTAGATAAGATATCATCTCTACATCTTGTCCTCTGATAACTACTATGAAGACAACATGAAACTTGTTAATTATTGTAACTGTCCTACTAACCTATTTTGAAACTGTCTCATTGTTATTGCTTTGCCATTAAAATACAATTAAAAATTATTGTAACTTGCCTACTAACCTGTTTTGAAACTGTTTCATTGCTATTTTTTCTCATAACATTAATTAAAAAATTTAAAAATTTATGTTGAAATGAGAATAAGAGTCATGCATGTGTTGTGTGTTCATAAGCTTTATATCCTATTAGAAGGATACTTTTTCATTTTTTAAATTTTCATTTTTGTATTTTAAAGAAAAAAATCCCTGAAATAAAATTTCAAAACAAGATGATAGTAGTGTAGCAATGGTTAATGCATTGCTTGTGGTTATTTTTGAATCAGTTATGCAGAGTACAAAATATCAGCAGGCAATTGTCCGAACAATATGAGCACAAACCTTTCTTCTCAGTGAATGAAGAGAAATTAGGAGTATCACTGTTTTAACTTTGTTTTGTGGATGTCGGTTTGTGGATGTTTAGGATCACCGGCGACCACTTCAGGTGCATGCTAAGAATGCAGTCTTGCAGTACTTCACGGTGCATCGGAAATGACAGTCAGGTTAGGACAGCATGAAGGATGGTGGAGAAGCCTGGCTGTAGGAGTTATTCTTTTCCTTAAAAAGCCACTCTGAGCCCCCGAATCTCAAGATACACATCAGTATAATTATTATTTCCAGGAACTGACAATTTGATTGTTTCCTTCTAATAGTAAGCATGGAAACACATTTCCTTCCAGGAAAGAACTCTCTTGCCTTTAGGACTGACTCGCTTCACCCCCAAAGAATTCATGGAACCTACGCACAGTAGGTAAATATACACAGAACTTAAGAAATTCTAGTGGGATATATTTAGGATGATGTTAATTACTAGTAGAGTAAATATTTTAAGTAAAACTGTATTAAACGCACTAGTATTTTTATTGATGTCTTAATTGTTGTAAAAGCATGTATTTTCACATAATTATCATTTACCTAGGAGCCTTCTGCATGTCTAAAGTGGTTGTGGGGCTTGTTATTACAGACTGCTTTCAGCGTTGTGCATTTAATATGCTGGGTTTCTAACGCAAATGTAATCCACTCTGCATTTTCCATTTAAAATGCATAAGGCAGAGTGCACGCTAACAGGATGCAACCACGTATTAATCAAATTAGCGCAACACTTCAAAGGCTGGGCTTGCGCTGGGCTCCTGTTAGACCACAGCTCACGAAGGAAAGGCTCAGTGTAATGAAAGGTTTGGCGAGGGAGCGCCTTGTCTTCCTTCCAGAAGGAGACAGAGTGGGTTGATTTTCATGATGGGAAAACACGTCGAGAAGGCGAGCAGCAAGCGCTAAGCCAAAGGGCGGTAAGTGGGATTCGGAGTGCCCGAGTGGCTTCGCCCCTGATAAACTATAAATTCCATAATTAGTCGATGACACATCAGATACTCCAATGATCCGTTGTTAAATTATTAAATCTTCAGGACCCAAGCAAACAAGAGGCAGAATAGTCAATGTTAATATTCAGAACCCTGCAGATCAGGCAATCCTCTGCCCCTTCGAGCAGAGGCAAATTCCAAACGCTCTGCGTCTTGATCTGAGACTCAAGGAAAACCCAGCGCATGCCTTGGGACCCAGCGCGCTGATAGGGCTTTCCTGGTCTTACCAGGGCCTTTCCCTGAATAATCCTAAATACGCACGCGATAGGGAGAACAGGCTGAGCGGGACAGAGGAGCTTAGCTGTGTGAGAAGGGACGGGGCCACTCAGATAACCGAAGTCACACACGCCATTTCCCATCCACCTGACTGCCGTCCTTAAGGCGAGCTCCCTCACCGAGGCCAACTTCCTCGCCACTGCTAGTGACCAGTGAGTAAGCAGCCGGTTCCCTTGTCATCCAGAGCGTTTGTCTTGCTACGGGGATTAGAATAAGCGGGGTGTGCTGAGCAGCTCTTGCCTATTCCTGAATTTTCTTCTAAAAGGAGACACGGGGTCATTTTAATGTCTGTCTCCAACGGCCTTTACCCCTGTACATCAGGTCAGGAATATTGTGTTTACTTGAAGTAAAAGACAACATAGGCAATTTTCAAAGCCAGAATTAGGTGAAAGTAGCCATAATCTCTAAGCAACTGTAAACGAGAGCTCTGTCACACACAAGAGACGCTTTCCCACAGGACGCAAGTGCAAAGGCCTGCACATGGGCAGAGGGCCACGGAGCTTAGAGGAGACGCGAAGAGCTGGGCAAGAGGACCCTGGTGTGCCAAGCCTGGGGAAGGCGAGGCGCCCGGCTGGCCTGAGGCAGAGGGTGACTGGTGAGGGAGGACACATGGAGAAGTCAGAGTGGGTGGCAGGACACACGAGAGGCGGAGGGCAAAGGAGGGACCTAGAGGCCGGCCAGGGCCGGCGGAGCCTGAGCGGGATGGGCTGCGGTGGCCCAGGAGGTGGCTCTGTGACTCGGAAGGGCCTCGCGCTCATGCTCGCTCTCTCCAGGTGCCTGGCCATCACTCCGTGTTCATTTCATTTTATTATTTTTTTATAACCAGAAGGAAGTTAATTTCTAAAAGAGAGATCCCTCTTTGACAAATAGTGAGGACAGCACTGGCCTCAGTGAGAAACCCCTGAGGCGTCAGGAGCACTTACATCGATCGTCACTCCCACTCCAGCTCCTTCTTGGTGTCTTAGGGTTCCTTCCTACGTGGCCCGGGACCCACGGGAAATGGCTTTCAATGCCTCCATGCTACTCAGGTCTGGCATGGAGAACCGTCTGGGCGTGGGAAGAAGTAGTCTCTGTAGTGAAGCTCCTGGGTGGCTCTGGTGGCTTCACACTTAAGACACTTCTGGCATCTCTTTCCAGTTGTGATAAGGAGAGCATGACTTTGTCAAGTGTCTCAAGAGGTAGACGTTGTCCCCAGGTTGAGAACTGCAGCCTCAGTGAAAGGGTAGTTGTTATGGTTTATGTCTAGTTGTCTCCCCAAAGCCTCATGAGTCAGGGAGCGGGCACTTCTAGAATTTGAAACTTGATCCATGATCCCTGGGATTATGGGTTTTGGTACTGATGGGATTATGGGTCGAAGTACTTCTGGGATTATGGGTGTAGCCTAAGGCAGAGGCTGAGGTGGAGAGCCTGAGTGTAATATAAAGAGAGACAGAGAGACAGATTAGAGCTGTTGCTGTTGCTCTCTGCTGCCCCGTTTGGTTGGCTGCCTCTGCCACCATTTTGTTGCTATTCCACCGCCATGAACTGCCCTGTTCCACTCAGTGTTGGGCCAACCGAATATGGACTGAAACTTCCATGAACTGTGAGCTAAATAAACCTTTCCTTCCTTCATTTTGAGTGTCGGGTATTTGTCCCAGCAATGAGTAAAAAGTGACTAAGACAGTAGTTCACAAAGCCAAGTATATATATATATATATGTGTGTGTGTGTGTGTATATATATATATATATATATATATATATATATATATATATATATTACACAGCATGCCTCTCCAAATTGAGTAACTGAAACATCTCTAGGTCGAAAGATAAATTTGTCATAGCCCCACCCCCTCATTTAAAAAGTGACAAACATACAGTGGACATAAATCATCTGCACTCCACAGAGGAAGTATATTTGACCTACCTAATTCTCAGGACTAGGGGAAGAAACTCCAGGAGAGTGGATCTAAGAGCGAGAATGAGGAGAAGGCTGTCGACGTGGGTCACTGTCCCCGTAATTTGAACATGACAGATTTGAAGCTGCCCCAGTGACGGTAGTAAACACATCATGGGCTGCCTGGAAAACTTTCCCAGAGAGATGCAAAGCTGTAGTTAGATCAGTTTCTACTTGCATCAGCCCCTGATTAGAATCCTGTGGCAGCAGGAAGCTGCTGTCCTTAGACTTCATGGCTTGCTGGCCAGGGAGAAACAACACACTTGTGCCGGCCTTGCCAGAGTCAGTACTTCTTCCTAGCTTCACTAGGAAACAGGAGATTTAAGTTAAAGAATGCTGGCCCTGAGGGCTGTTCTGGAAATCATTTTGGTGAAGTCTCTCTTTTAGAGACATTAGACAAATCAGACATGTGCTGAGGCACACGCCAGGCAAGCTGCACAGCACCCCTGAGGCGGTCCTTGTGGAGCAGTTCTCATACCTTGGGGGCACCGGCTCTGCTCTGGGGCCGTTAGGATATAGGCGCTGGGCCACCTTGCCTCCTGGAACTTTTGATGCCTAGATCTGGGGTGCAGATGGCAGAAGAGCATTTCTAAATTCCCACATGAGGCTGCTGTTGCTGCTGCGGCTGCTGGCCCAAAGGGCCCTTGCATGGGGTCTGGCTCCAGGTGTCCCAAATGAGCCTCTGGCCAAGGGATTTTCTGGTGCGCCTGCTTTGTTCCAATTGCTCAGCTTTTACTCAGCGTATACACTTTACATTTCTTTATGTATTGCCTTTGAATGCTCTGCTGACCGTCCAGCTGAAGCCCTGCCCGTCTCCTTTCCCTTGTGGCAGTGATGCCTAATAAATGACTCCAGTGTAGGGCGAGTGAAGACAGTGTAAAGGCTCAGCGTACGGTACATTTTATTCTTTTGATTTTTCTTCATCAAAAGTAGTTATATTTTAGCTTGGCCTAATACCAGTTCCATTTTCTTCTCACTTTAAATCTTTTCTCTTTTCTGCTCAGAGGCCTCATTTATGAAGAAGAGGAACACGTATTATGGCTTACATACTTCAGCTTGAAAAGCATATAAAAGGACTTTACAGCCACACTTCTATTTTCATTATGTAAGTGTATTAGCAAAAGCAAACCTATTGCATCTGCCTTTTGGGAAGCCAAAGACACGTGGAATTTATGTTAGGAGAAATGGCTTTGACAGACTTTATTTGACATGCACATCAACTGCAAGGAGAAATCACCGGAGGAAATGTGAAGCTGAGTTACGGCGCCCGCCTGCCAATGGCGGACTCCAGGCAGTTGCCTGGCAGTGTCTTGAAGATGCATTAAAATACAAGGCACAAAGTGGACAATCGTTGCAGAGAGATCAAGCCCGCATTACCCTAACCGAGAGATAAATGTGCAATGTGCTCCGCAGTTCTGGTGTGAACTGCAGATCTGAGATGGTTCTTAAGAGCAGGGCTCAAGTGATTTGTCATCAGACCTCAGAAGCAAAGCTTAGCATGGCGTTGTTGCACATGCTGCTTTTATTTAATGGGCGCTATATCATTTTTATTTGATTTCTTATTTATATTTCAGAATTCTTGAAAGGGTATTCTTCTATCACAGCGAAAGTATGTCTATACTGCCAAGCCATCTGGGCTCAAAGATGTATAAATAAGAGATTTCCCCTGGCCCCAGGAGCGCCAGGGAGATCCAGGCTTACTGTGGGACCTGGGAGGGGACAGGCCTTACAACCTGCCTGTCCCCACATAGCTCCAGGGCACAGGTCCCTCTGGATGGGTTTTGACCCTGGAGAAAGGGGAGAAGAAGCCCTTCTCACCTTCTTATTCTTCTTTCTGTGCCTGCGGTACTGTGAGTGCACTCAGGCACACGTCCGAGCTGCAGGTTGGTAGACAGTATTGGAGGCCATTTACCTCAGAAAGTCCAGGACATGGGGGAATTTTAATGGAAATTTAAAACCATGGTTTTCTTAGAAAAAGGGCAAAAGTAATAATAAAATGGAGTTTCAAAACAGGCTAGAAGAAGAGTAACACTAATTAATACATCATGCATTTCTAATCTTCCTAGTACTTTCTCACAGTAAATACACAGGCATGAAACACTGCCCCAAAAGCACAGAACAGTCATCTCAAAGAGTTAAGAGAACTAACCGCATAACGCGTGCACGTGCGCATGCGTGCGCGCGCATGTGCACACACACACACATACACACACTTCTTTCCCCTTTCTGCCATCACAGTTTTTCTCTTCTTCTGAAGAGGTTCATCTCTACTCATAATATCTATTGATCTGCTGTATGTTTGGGATCTTATTTATTCTGTCAGTTTCTCACATGAATGAGATAATTTGATATCTACACGTGGGAGTCTGATTTATTTCACTTATGAGTACAGTCTCAGGCTACACCCATTTACCTATAAATGTCCAGTTACATTAAAATGTATATTACATTAAAAAAGACCCACATTAAAAAAATTCTTTGGTTGGTGGGCATTTGGGCTGTTCTCAAGATTTACCTATGGCAAATGGTGCTGCTATAAACATGGGCACACATATGCATCTGTGGTATGGTGTTTCCAATTCTCCTGGAAAGATGTCCAGAACAGGAATAGCTGGACCAAATAGGAGCTCTAATCCTAGTTTTTTAAGAAATCCACACGCTGATTCCCACAGTGGTTATACCAGTCTACACTCACACCAGTGATGGAGAAGGGTTCCTTTTGCTCCAGAGCCCTGCCAGCATTTGTTACCACTTGATAATGTGATGCTAGCCATTCTTGCCACGTGAAATCTCAGTGTTGTTTTAATTTGTATCTCTCAGATGACCAGTGATGCTGAACATTTTTTTTCATGCATTTATTTGCCATTTGTATTTCTTTACTTGACCAAAGTATATTCATCCACTTTTGGATTGGGTCTTTGAACTGGGGGAGGGGAGTCTGATCTGTTTGAATTCTCTGCTGTTCTTAATAGAAGTCCAGTATCTGAGGAGCAGCTGGCTACAACTATTTCTACTCTGTGGGTTTCTAAGAAGTGCATACTGTCAGCATTCTGGCTGCCTGCAAGGATGGGTCTAGATGTGTTTCCACCTGACTTTCTTCTCTTTTCCGTCTGTCAACTTGCCTTCGAGTTCAGGTTTCAGGATCACTCCCAGCACCACCTAAGCTATCCTAGCAGAGATAGGAGGCGGCCACCCACAGGGGTTGGAGTCCGAGTCTGTGCTGTGGGGTCACATGTTCCAATGGTGAGTTTCCCATTCCTATGCGCATATATCTGCAGAGCTCTTGTCCAGCTGCTGGCGCAGGTGGGCTCTTTTCACGTCACTGGAAGGACTCAGCTTGGGAGTTCTCAATACTGAAAAAGTAGAAACCGTTCACACCGATGAAGGCGTCCAGTTAGCTCAGCCATTCTCTCTGCGCATCTCTGGTGCTCTGGGTGAGAGCCCGTCAGTTCTCCTCCGGGCAGTCACCCTTCTTCCCTTCCCATCCTCCGAGGGGGCACAAGCTGTCATTTGCTCAAGTAATGCACAGATGCCTTACTGTGGTGAACAGGAGGGAGCCCCTGCACAGAGGATAGCTTGAAAGAGCAACTCCTTCTTTTTCCTCTGTAAAACCTTCACGTTATAAGTGATATTTATTACTAGGCAGACTTTTGATTGAGGAATTAATCAAATCATGTAGTAGAAGCTTGAGAACCTTAAAATACCGTTTATTTTACAGAAACTCCCACAAAACTTCAAAAGAGACGGCCTACAAAGGAGTAGCTGCCCCCTGCAGTTCTTCTAGGCCACAATCTGTCAAGGCAGACACCATGAGAACGCCGCTTCATTGAGAAGGTGTCCTTGACTTACACAGAATTTTTGAGGTATTCGGAACAGTTAAGATTAGGAACCAAAAAATTCCAGTCTGGTGCCTGACTAACAAAGAGGGTCAGATCATATTTACTCTGGAGAAATAGACAATGCAGAAGCTCTTCATTTCTACCTCTGGGAGCAAAGCTGAGGCTTAAATCAGATGGTCCCCCAAAATGGAATAACACATTTTTAAGAGCGGTGTTTAGCCTTAATCTGCTAAAAGTAGAAACTGTTATCCTGGTTCCATGGGGATTCTAGAACATTTGCTCATGTATAGAAGGTTTGAACCTGAGTAGAGGAAGCTCTGTTTTTTTTTTTTTTTTTTTCTTCTGTATTTAAGACAGGACCTACAGAGTCTCACTATGTAGATCAGATTTGTAGTGATTCTCCTGCTTCCAACCTCCCAAGCACTGGAATTAGAGGCTTGTGCCAGCAAGCCCAGTCTCAATCATTGTCTCAGCATGCCCTGTGGGTGGGGCTGGCATGGCACACTGGGTATTGAACCCCGGCCATTATGCTCTGCCTATGCAGGTGCTTTAGTCTGCTGAGCTATCTGGCTGGCCCATGGGAGCTCTTTCTTAGCTAGTAATAAGGTCAGGGTTGCTGAGAGTCACAGCCCTAGGGGTTCTGCCTAGGATGAGGTGAACACTGGGGAAGCAGGGCAGATGCACCTAGCTCTTCTGTTATATTAGCTAAGTATCTCTCCCTCTCCCTTTCATTCTATTAATTTATGAGCAACTATTTTGGGCCCGTGAGCATGGTAGGTAGTGGGGTGCATATCAATGAAATTATAAGCTAGTTTTATCTGTCACACTACAGTTCATGACCCAGAAAGCCGCAATCAGTGATGCATCTTTGAGTCTTCAGCACAGAGACACAGAATCTGCAGAAGTCAGAGGCCACCTGGTGATAGGAGCTGGAGGTGCCTCTGGACAAGAGGTGTGTATGAAATGGGGAATAAAAGACCAGGCAGAACTCTGGAGGTGCAGAGGAAGGGGGAGCCCCCAGCAGGCCCCAGGGGACCTCTTCCCTGCAGAGAGGCTGCTGTTGAAAGTGTTGTATAACAGGGATGGTGAGGGCCTGAGAAACTCTAGTATCAAAAGTCTTTAAGAGGAGTACAAGACTACATTCATGGAGTGGGAAGACAGGTGCAGTTCTCATTTGGCAAGTAAGGATTTTTATAGTTAGAGCAGTGCTTGAAGCCTGCTGAATCCTCAAAGATGGCCTGCAGTAAATTGCCTTAAGCATTTGATAAAAATACAGATTTCAACGGCCCACATCAGATCCGAAAACGAATCACTGGGTGGAGAGAACAAGCATGTCTATTTTCAGCTGCCATCTACTAAGAGTTAAATATGCAACCACATCCAGTGGTTTATAAATTGAGCATGAATTAATAGCACAGTCATTTCGAATTCCAGGCTTCCCCTCCTCTTTTCATACAATAATTTCATTCTACCAAGAGAGTCATTCTTTGCCTCTTCTTCACCTAAAGGTGCACCCCGAGGAGCACTGGGGAAGCAGCAAGGATTGCACGCATCGTAGGTGACTCAGTTTCCTCATTTGCCAAGTGGGTGTCATCACCTGGATTGCAGTTGCCTGGTGATCCAGGACATGGAGCGGTTTGCTCTGCTTATTCTCACTCTTATTTTCAATGACGCTGAGAGACATTGATTTCTTTTTTTTTTTTTTTTTAAAGGAATTAAAAAATTTTTTTAAAGAATTATTTATTTATTTTTCTTGTTTCAGAACCTTTATTTGTTCATTCACTCATTTTTATGGCCGGCTCAGACCACCCCAAGGGCAGGGCTGGCACAGCATGTGGTGCCGGGGATCGAACTGCGGTCCCTGAAGCCACCCAAGCTTTACCAAGCAGGAGCTTTAGACCACTGAGACATCCCACCAGGCCCTGAGACATTGATTTCTTACTGCTCATTTCTGTGAGCTCTGCCATCAATGTTGTTCCCTCTGCACTCTGAAGCCCTTGTCCACTTGGTGGTCTCGCTCTAAGGTCTCTTAAATACTTATTAATTATGAGACCATGGGTGACACTGTTCAGCCCTACTGTGGTTTGTTAGCCATGGGGAAAATATCTTGAGGAATTATTCAGGGTTGTGCTCTTCATTTACAGAGTCAACTTATTCCATAACTCACTGTTTTGGTATTTTATAGAGTTAAAAAACATTTCTTCCTCTAATTTTCATTGAATTGGGGGCCAATTAGGGGATAGAAATGTGGGTCCGGGCAGGTTGGAAGAAATGTTTACATATGAACTTAACCGACTTGATCACATATTGAATTAAGTTGTGTGTGTGTGTGTGTGTGCATGTGTGTGTGTGTGCGTGCACATCAATGAAGGAGACAGTGAGCATCCTACACTGCAGCCAGAGGTGCACTGTCTGTTGGCCAACACGGGACAAGGCACAGTGTCCACATAGGTGAGCCAAGCATGTTTCCACTGGGGATCTCCCAGCCAGGCTGCTCAGCCCCATCCACCTCCCTGCAAGGCCAAGTGAGGGCGGAAGGAGGCCCCAGGCTGCTCTGGCAACGGAGACCGGTAACAAAAACACATGAGAAGTGACACCGCAGCATCGGGCGGCCTGAACCTTCCTAAAGAAACTTCACAATTTGACATCTCAAATGCCAAAGCTCTGCTCATTGCCTGGACAGTGTTGGCCAGGCATGAGCTTGAAGAGGTATGGGGTCTGCTCCCTGGTGAAAGGCATGTGGCTGGGAGAAGAGTGGGAGACCCTGCCCGTGGGTTCTGTGGTGTTCTCTGGTAGGAGTAAATCCACTCAGAGGACTGGTGTCATCTTCTACTAGTGAGGTAGACAGCGCCTGGAGTGGGATCCTTCTGGAGGGGCTACGCTTTTCTAAGTTTTCTGATCAGAAGTAATGCCCTTTAGAAGTCAGAACATATGCTGACGTAGAAGATGGAATATGAGGCCCCCAGACAGATGCCCTTGCCTACACTTTGGGAAAATAAGATGAGAAAAGAATATTTTTGGATATTGTATTGATAAAAGTTTTTATGGAAGCAGGATCTTTAGAATTAAAACGAGGGGAAAGGTACCAGCTTGTTGGAAGAGGAGTATTCTAGTGTCAACGAAAACCAATAGTCCAGGGTGATGGAATGCTCTGTGTGTGTGTGTGTGTGTGTGTGTGTGTGTGAGAAAGGAGGAGGGTAACCAGTGGCATGGCTGGAGAGTGAGAGGGAGCACTGCAACAAGGGCGTGTGTTTTACTCTCTAGGTAGTGGGAGACTTCAAGAGGCTCTTAGTCGTGGAATGAGATGACAGAAGCTATACTTAGTGAAGATGGAGTGGACAACGGTGTGTTGGTGTGTTTCCAGGAGGTGTAGAAGGACACTGGCGAGTGTAGGGCAGAGGCTGGAGGGATCTGTGCCAATGGTCAGGCAGGCAGAGTTGGGGAGTGAAGTGGGGCTGGCAGGCTTTGGTCGGAGAAGCACTCCGACAGAGGATGCTGTAAGCTTAGAAAGCCCCAGAGGGCAGGGGCTGGCTATGTGGGAAGAATGTTGATTTGATCAATAAAATTTCATCTGATACTCAGTCTATGCCAGGACCTCTGTTATGGGTAAGAAATAGGCAAGAGAAACCTAGTCAAGTGCAGACGTCTAACGAAAAAACTAACTATGCTGCTGATTTCTAGGAAGCCGAGAGGTGGGCTTTTGGGTGTGGGAGGGGCGAGGAGAAGCGGGGAGCAGGACTGAAAACAGGTCAGAATGTGTCAGATGCAGGCGTCAGTTTCCTCTAATGAACTTCACAATTCTGTGCAGTGACAACGAATGAAAAGCTGCCTATTTCTGTCATCTATCTATTAATAATCTTTCTCAGGCCACAGGATTTGGAAAGAGATGACTTCTTTTTTTTTTTTTTGGTAGGACCAGGGTTCGAACTCACGACCTTGCACTTGCCCAGCAGGCACTTGTGCCTCGGAGCTATCTCCCCAGCCCCAAGAGATGACTTCTTATATGCACTTTGGACTGGTTCTTAAGGGAGAAATCAAAGTCTGCTAAAGTAAGCAAAGCAAATGAGGTAGGGAGGCACAGAGAAGAGCTCTTGCAAGGGCCAAGGAGCAGAGGCTCCTGTGTCCCCGTGCCCTGAGTGGCTGGGGAAGCCAGGGGCGATGCTGCAGGAGATGAGAGGGGAAGGGGTGGGGACCGCACCTAGATGCTGGGCTTACACGGGAAGTCCAAACAGAACAAACCTTAAAAAGACGTCTACCTTAGGAAGGGGCCTTGGAGCTGAAGATGGCCTGGGGGAGTGGGGAGCAAAGACTGGGGCCCAGCCTGAGCACCTCAGGCTTGAGAGGATGAGAACAGCAGAGGAAGAATGGGGCCTGCAACTCTGCTGCACGGCCAGACGGGCTGTGGAAAGGGTGTCAGGCAGCCTCCTGCTCCTCACGCTGTTGCATTTCCGCCCTCCTAAGGCAATGGCGTCAGCTCCAGCATTTATACCCAAACCCTCACCAACAACACTCTAATCCGAGAAATGATAACAGCGAATGTTTAGAGAGCATTGATGCGAGAGGCTCACTCTACTTCTCTGTGAGAACTGACAATTTAAACACTCGGTATAAATTAAGTATGGGGCTGGGGAGATAGCTCCGTGGCACAAGTGCCTGCCTGGCAAGTGCAAGGTCGTGAGTTTGAACCCCGGTCCCACCAAAAAAAAAAAAAATAAAAAAAAAATAAAAAAAAAAAAATAAAGTACACTCACCATTCCCATTTTACACATGGAGAAATTAAGGCACAGCAGTTTGATCAATTTTGCACTGTTTATAAGACACTGTGCTAGAATTGGGATCTAGATAGTACAGTTCAAGAGTATAAATTCTTGATTTTTGCCATTTTTATATTTACGTCGAGTATATGAAGATTTTGCAATTGATAGAAAAATGAAGCAGGAGAGGGTAGGAGAGAGATACTGGTAGAGAAGATGACAAGTCAGCGACACAGAGGAACATGGGAAAGAGCAGGGAGCTTGGGACGGACTGGCCTTACACAACGTTGCTGGTCAGCTCTGGGGGTGGTGGTGGAGACAAAGCGGGATTCAGCTACGGAGACAGGAGGAGAGGATGCCTGGGATGTTTAGACCCCAGTGAGGAGGGGTTCTCAGTGAGAACGATGCAGTCACCAGCTGCAAGGCCAAGCTAAGGGCTGAGGAGATTTGGTATCGCAAGGTGAATTTTGTTCTTCCGGGAAGGCAGCTTCAGGCAAAGTCAGGCAGAGGAACTGGAGGCCAACAGGGGGTTTTGCTTCCTGAGTGAGGAGGAGGAAGCAATACAGACTGAACCTATTGTTTCAAAAACTCTGTTAAAACACACTTGTGATCTACTCATCAAATTTTTTGGTATAACATGATAACGCTAAGGTAAGCAGGCAGGGAGGTTCAGAAGCAGGAGAGGCTCTTTCTTTCTTTCTTTCTTTCTTTCTTTCTTTCTTTCTTTCTTTCTCTTTCTTTCTTTCTTTCTTGCCCACCCACCTGCATGCCCATGTGCCCCTCCACCCTCCCTCCCTCCCTCCCTCCCTCCCTTCCTTCCTTCCTTCCTTCCTTCCTTCCTTCCTTCCTTCTTTCTGAGAGTTCTTTTTACAGGGGAGTGAGGTCAAGAACATTTTTTGAGAGACAAGGAACCTCATACAAATTTAGAATTGTCATAACTGCTTGGTGAAATTAACATTTTAACAGGGAGTGACTTCACTTAAGAATAATTTTTTTGGGGGGGCCACAAAATCTGTTCTATGTGACATTAGAAACTCAGGTTTTTTCTTACATAGTTTTCAGTACATCTTTTCTTATCATTTTGCACTTAATTTTTATCTTTTTGTTTCAGGTAATTTTCTTTATTATTGTTATTATTATTTATTACTTTAAGAAATTATAATCTCACCATTTCAAAACATGTTAGTAATACATTCCCAATAATTTATACAATGCATATTA
>PVJA010007005.1:22242-70578 GCA_004027025.1 Myocastor coypus
GGCTGGCCTTGAGCTCACTTTTGTAGCCCAGGCTGGTCTCGAACTCACACTGATCCTCCCACCTCAGCCTCCGAAGTTCTGGGATTACAGGCGTGCACCACCACGCCTGGCTCTGGAAGCTGTTGATTTGAGCCTTTTACACCTCAGTATACTAAACTACCTTTCCGTTTTGTGTGTCATGTTTAAACTTTTCTGCTAGGTGGTTAAGGGTAAGTTATAGCAAGACCTGTATAACAAAACATGGAGTTTTTGTATCTCCCAAGGCCAGTCAAATCTCAGGATTTACTTCGGAACCATGTTCAGTGCTTTGTAGAACTGTTGCCAGTGTCAGCCATTGGATGAGTCACAGCCATTGCTTGACCAGTTTGCTCTCTGTGAAAGCCCAAGAGAATCTTAGAGTTCTTGAGATGAATGATACAGTAGGTAAAGAAGGAACAACACACAATACAATAGATGAAGATGTGAAAGAAGGGTCACATAAGAAGGAATAACTTTTTGTGCAATGGAGATTGGCTCTAGCAGACAGAAAAAAATGAACATGCCTTATGAAGAATGATGATACATCAAACAGGCATAAGACCTATTCTCATCTATTTAAAGGAATTAAAATAAAGTTTTAAAATAAAGCCAGGCTAGGATAGCCATTCAAGAGTCTTGCTTCTGTAGTAGTATTTAAAAAAAAAAAAGTGGCCAGGGACACTCTTCATGCTCTCAGTATTTTTGGGCCCTTGGTATCTTTACTGAGATTAGTCTTGAGTGTGTTCCACTACAGGTTCTCCACGTGTGGTCTTTGGTTGTTGTAACTCCACGTAAGAGGTACCACTCCTCCACTCCTCATCCTGGGTGGGATCTGTGATTTGCTCTTCCTCTGATCGTACATCCAGATAATAATGAACTACAAAGACACGTTGAAAAGTACATGTCAAATGGCCTTACTGTCCTCCAGGAAGTAGGGGCGAGGTCATGTGTGGGTAGAGGGCTTCAGGGTTTGAAAGGAATGGAGTAGGCTGGAAGAGTAACTGTGAACAATTTGATTGAACATCAGATGAATAAGAGGACTTGTGGACAGTCCTGAATGGGTCAGAGCCAAGAGCCGACTGGCACTTTCTTGAGTTTCTCCCGTAACATTTGGCAGCGGGATAACAAGAGCAGAGAACGCCTGGCTCGCTCCGCTGGCTCCCAGGGTTGGCATGACAGCTGCAGAGCTTGAGATGGACTGAGGAGTCTGGATTCCTGGTGAGAGACTCAAGGGAATCAGAGGAAGCATCGAACCAACTGGAGCTGAAGGCCTCACCGGAGGCTTTTGCCAGTGAGGGAGACACAGTCTCAAGGCCAAATGCTGCTTCGAAGGTCAGCGAGTGAGGTGAGAGGTGTGGAAGGAATGGACGTGGAAGCGGCCGGACCCGACTTGGAGGGTTCAGCTTCAGCTCGTGTACCTGCAGCCAAAAGCGAAACGTGCGGATGTGTGCGGGTGCATGTGGGTGATGCCAACAGGCAGAGCGCGCTTCCCACTGTGGGCTTCCGGAGGGGAATAAAACAAAGATTTCAGCTCCTAGAAAAAGGGAAGGAACTAAAGGTCTTCACATCACCAAAGTTACCATTTGGACTTACGAGGACAGCGATCGGCGAACTGGGCATGAAATCTGTGAGGAAAATCTGAAGATTCTCAAGGTAGGTGACACGGAAGAACACCTGGGAGGTTGGGAAGGGCTGGTGTTGGAGTCACACCAGTCAGGGCTTGCTCCTGAAAGCCTGGTCAAACTGCACCCGCTCTGTAGAAACAGGAGTGGCAGAGGAAAAGGACACACCTTGCTCACATTAATCTTATTTCATGGCACAAAAATATTTAAAGAAAATCATTAATCAATTAATTTTTTAATATGTGAAAAGAGTCAGTCATAGCAATTTCACCAAACTTTTCATTGCCTTTGTTGGGAAGATGACAGGCTGATGATATCCCATCGGTCGAATGATCTACGTATCACATATATATGTGTTCATATTTAAATTTCCTTTACTGGGGCTGAGGAGATAGCTCCATGGCTCAAGTGCCTGCCTGGCAACTGCAAGGTTGTGAGTTTGAACCCTGGTCTCACACACACACACACACACAAAATATAGTAAATAAAGTAAAATAATTTTCCTCTACTATATTTATTGCCACTGGTGTACTAATTTTATTTAATGTCACCAGATATCTGCAATTAGTTGTCTTTTTCTGAGTAAACAAATTTCTTTTTCTTTTTCTTTCTTTTTTTTTTTGGCACTGGGATGAGTAAACCAATTTCTAAGAAAAACGTAAAGATGTTTTTATCTGATGTCTGGAAAGTGGTTCTTGGTCCATTATGAAGTATCACTCAGCTCCATTAGTGATTTCTTATTTATGAAGTTTTATTTCTGGAAAATGGTCATTATTTTTTTAAATTCTGTGACTCTTAAACTTCGTAGTTAGCATCAGCCTTGTGGCCACATGAGCAACACATTCCACAATTAATTCTGACCTCTCTTTCAACTGTCTTCCTAAGATGACTCCACCACAAGCAAATAACATCAGGCAGTCATTTACAATCCTCAAATCAGCAGGGGGCAATCACCATGTTGTCATGGAGTTGGATAGTAGCATTGCACTTTCCACAGTGTGAGGCTTTGTGAGCTGCCAAATATGGAAGATCTGTGAGCTAATCAAAACCATTCCCCGTCAATGAAAAGTCATTGTTATTTGCATATCCCTGATCTCAACCAATAAAAGTTACCCTGATTTGCATATTCCTAATGTCAACCGATAAAAGGTTACATACACTACTTGTAAGTACAATAGTACAAGAGGACTCCAGCTACTTAGATGATTTTGTTTTCTCGCTTTGATCTCTGATAGTTTGGAGCAAAAAACTTTCACAAGTCTCACCAATTTTCTTTTACTGCATTTAGCCAAAGGCAGTGAGGGTCTATTTTAAATGGTTACATCTTAATGGCAACATTTGTATGAATTATCTTTAAAAACATTTTGAAGCTGGCATTGCAAAAAGTGAGCAATTTTAGGGCTCATGTAAAAATGCCACCAACTGATTTGTAGCAAATAGGAGTATTTTAGGGTCGCCAGGCAAATTGTTCTGCTTAAGTTTGATTGGTTTGGTCATCTATCTGATGCAGTCTAGATCATAGTCATGCAAGCAACTTTTTAACCTAGCTTTTCAGTAGTTTCCTTTGCTGCTTTCACTCAGCTTACATCCATTTCCATTCTCAAATCTTGGTTTGTCTGAGCTTTCACACTCTGAGATTGGCTCTCCCTAAGCCGAACAATCACCCAACGTCAAGCTTTTAGGGTCCACATCCCTAGCAGTCTCTGATGACCTTGGCATGCTCTTTTGTCCTGTGCATGTCACTGTTTCTTATTGCCACACCAATCCTTGGCGCAGTGTCCCCTCCTTTAGGAAACCATTAGGTCTCTTTCCCTGTTTCCTTTGGTGAGCAAGAAGGCCTGCATCGGGGATGTTATAATACTCTCTGCGTTGTGCTCTTCTGTACTCAAAATGCTGCACTACCATTCTTAGGCAATATCTTAGGTTTGGTTTTTTTTTTTTTTTTTTTTTTTTTGGTCTTTTTTTGAGACACAGTCTTGCTATGCAGTTCAGGCTGGCCTTGAGCTCACTTTTGTAGCCCAGGCTGGTCTCAAACTCCCAAGGATCCTACTGCCTCAGCCTTCCATGTGCTGGGATTACAGGCATGAGCCACCACACCTGGCTAATATCTTAGTTTTTATTATCAGATTTTGAGCATTTTAGTTAGGAATATTTTTTATTTTTGTTGGTATTCCCGCTGTTTAAGCATTGGCAGTCAATCAGAATATGCATTTGATTGAATTAGTGTAAGAAAAAATATCCAAATGGTTTACCTTTAACCACGCAGTCAGTGTTTGGGATACTTAGCTTCAGTATACAATTTTATACACAAATGTGTTTATTGTCATTATGAGGAAAACAAGGCAAAATGAAGTGAGATGATTCTTATTGTCCCATCTTCAGGGGCAGGTAGATGATTTGCTCTGCCGTTTCTTAAATGTCTCATCCCTTAAGAATGCAGAGATGGTGTGTGTGCAGAGGGAGATCAAGAAATATCTCCAGGTAAGTGTACAGTCTTACTATTATCCACCTCTAAAACATACTTATCTACGTATTTGGTACGGGGTCTTGTTATGCAGCTGAGACTTGTAGGGATCCTCCTATCTCACCCTCTCCCACTCTGGGGCTATAGGCACGTGCCACCATACCCAGTCTTGCTGGCCCGCAGAGTGTGTCCATGGTTGTGCTAGTGGCACAGCATTCCGTGCCAGGAGGAGCAATCCTGGTCCTTGTGCTTGCCAGGAAGGGGCTTAGAAGGCTGAGCTACCTCCCCAGCCGATTATCATTCACATTTTGATCCTTGTGTTAATTATACCCTGGAGAACTGCTCGGATCACTGTGAGCTAAGAGGATTTCTTGTGACACGAGGGTCAGACACGGGAGAGCTAGCACAGTAGCATCCACTGCCGTGTTACTCATGGCACCTGACAGGTGGAAACAGCTTGAATACCATCAGTGGGAGAAAGGGTAAGGAAAATGGGTCAGGTGCATGCAACAGACTATTATGCAGCATCTAAAGAAGAAGAAAACCATGTCACTCTCCTGCAGCATAGAGGACATTATGCTAACTGAAGCAAACCAGTCACAGAGAGGACAGTTTGGTTCCTCTTACATGAGGTATCTAAAATTGGAAAACACACAGACACAAAATAAAATATTGGTTTCCATTAGGCAGGATGGGTGAGTTATTAAGCAGTTGCAGAGTTTCAGATTCGCCAGATGAAAGATTTCTAGGTATAGGATACACAATAATGTGACCCAGGTAACACTTCTGAACTATATGCACTTGAAAATGCTTAAGTTATGTAGTTTTGCTATGATTGAAAGTAAAATGTTAAAAAATTGCTCTTAAAAATAAAAAAAAAACTGGGCTAGATGCTGGTAAGATGTGTGTCTCTGACTTCTCTCCTACACTCTAGCTCTGGTTTGGATCCTTAGCACTAAAGCCCTAACGTGGACAGGAGCACAGTCTTTCTGATTCTACTCGAACGGCAGAATGGGAAGCTTCCTGTTCTCATGTCTCTTACCATGGGCCTCATGATACTGCTCCCATGAGAAGATGTGAGAGTCCAGTGCTTTGTTTCTAAAGCAGGAAGTTGTCTGAGAAGCGCCTCATCACTGCAAGCAGCTTCACAGAGTATCCAGGGGTACAGATAGCAAAGCTAGACAGGTGAAGAGCTAAGGAATGTAAGTTTTATGCTCTGAATCATGTCCAATTCCTAGCAGCCTTTGAGTATTAACTGTGAGGAAATATGTGAGTTAATTCAGCCGAAGCATAAGGATTATGAAAGAGAGATTGTGCTGGTATTGGAGAACTTAAGGGAAAAGTGATTGCCTAAGATGGAAAGGGACTGTTCAGTGCACCAGTGAACTGTGGCTTAGACAACTGGGTGGGCACTGACAAATAGATTTAACATCATGATAAAAGTAAAGTGATAAGCTCTGATAGTCTGAGAAATAAGTAAAAATTGAAAATATGGCAAGAGCACAGTTGGTATCTTGTACATCTTTTTTTTCTCTTTGGTGCTGGGGATTGAACCTAGAGTCTGCACTGAGCTACTCTTCCATGCTGCAGTGGATTTCTAATGGATGGTTAACTTATACCCAGCTGAACTGAGTTAGCATGGTGCTGGGTGCAGAAGGACCACCTGAGGGTTGTTGTTAGCAGCACAGAGGCAGAACAGGGGAAGCTGCCAAAACGCTGTGTGGGATGCTGTTTAGAGGAGCTGTCAGAAGCTGCTGGTTCTCTTCTGCTTGAAGACCTTATCGTGCTGGCTTTCCCAATAAACTTTGGAGGAGCTCTGGTCCTCATCTTGAACGTGGTTTTCTGATTCCAGAGGGGAAGATGGTACACTGCCCAGCCTCATGGAGCTGCTTGCTACCTTGGCTTCCCTGATGGGAACTCGGCTTTCCTCATCATTAGAGGAGCCCGGGAACTTACTGTTGCTGAGAGCGGCTGTGGTGCTTTTCTTGGGAGCTCTGGTGCTTTCCTTGAGTATTGTGTCCTAGCTCCAGTTCAGATTGCTCAGCCTGCTGGCCCAGATCCTTTGTGCCACTGGCATAGACTTCCGAGATTCCATCACTGAACTTGGGGTTTTTCCAGCACAGATCCGTGAAACAGGCCTGCATGGGACTTTGTTGTGGGCTCTAGGGCTCCAGTTGGGCTTGTGGGAGGCATCGTTATGAGCTCTAGGCCCTCAGCTGTATTCTTTGGTGTTTAGTGTATAGATAGATTTCCTGCAGTTATTGTATATAATTCTTTAGGTGATTCATTATAAAATACTACAAAATGTGACCTGAATTATGTTATTTCCCTTGCAAAACACCCCAAGCGATGACATAAGTCTTTTAAAGGTTTTACTTGGGGATATGCATGTTCTTATTAAGTCACTCAGCTGCGGAAGCATGGTGCTGATTTGCAGTCCTCCTGTAGTCTTCCAGGGCTTTGGGTGACAGGTGCCCACCATCATGCTTAAAGGTGGAGCATTATCTGGAGGCAAGAAGGTTTAGTGGACTTTTCTGCTTAGGATGGAAGAGAGTTCAGTATTTCTGAGCAGAAGAGAAGGGATTAAGAGGGAATGAGAACAGGCAGCCGAGGGAGCGAGGGAGCGCACCAAAGACGCAGTTCCCAGAGGCATCGTGACATCTAGAACTAGCAAAAGGCAAAAACAACTGAAGAGACAAACACTTTTGTCTCTTCAGGACAGGGAAGAAGAGAGGCTAGATGTGAGATGTGGGACTTCTGAGAAGGAAAAAAGCGCCAGTAGCCTTTCATTATTGGCAGACATTCACTCAAGCCCATTTTGGCTTACTTTGCTTAATTTTGGCATTGGCATTTAAGTTGTTGTCCTCAAAGGTGAGTTTGAGTATTATAACAGGTGACAGCTTCAAGGTGACACTCCATTCAGAGTGAGTTATAGATGTTTCTTATCTTTACGGGAAACCAAAGCAAGAATGACACAGAGGTTTTTCCAGAAATGTCGCTGATTGTGGTGCGTGTCTTGCCATGTGGCCTGGCCTCCCAGAGAAGACATAGGCTACGGTGCAGATCAGTCCAAGGGAAAGTGGTGAAGGATGCCCAGCAAAAATAGAAAATGCTTAAATAATGCAGACTGTGGCCTGGGCTGAAATCCATCCTCTTGTTCAGTGATTTTCCAAAGATCTCTTTATGGGCATAGCAGAAGTTTGGGAATATTTTAAAAAGTTTTTGAAGTTATTTCATGATGATTTAATTTCTATTTCTGTTGCCAGAACTAAGATTATTTTTATTCTTACTACCGCTTTTCCAGCTATTTTTATGTCATTACGAAAGAACTTCTTCCCAATGTTAAATTGGTAATTGTGTCTTCATATTGGATTGACTATTCCTCCTAATTTAATTACTTTCGATTATATAAATATGTCATGAAATTCTCAATGCAAACACCTACTGAGGTGTAGAAAACAAGCATTCCTGAGAAATGCAGCCTTGCAGTGTTTTAAAAACATTGCTTTACAGCAAACACTAAGGCTCCTTGTGAACAAAGCATCATGCAGGAACCAAGTAATTGCAGTGTCACTGGGAATACAGTTCTGGCTTTATATTAGTGACAGCAGGTTGGTGTTTCTCAAGCTTCCGCTTCTACCTATGTTACCATGGGAAGTGGCGTGGAAGACATGGACTACCTGAAGCTCTGATGCAGAAGCTACGTCAGATCTCGGGTGTAGCTGACATTATTTTTTCATGGAAAGGTGTAGCACCTTCCCCAAAGTACCCTCTTGGACTAGCCTGCACCGTATACGTGTTCTCAGTGTGCTCACCAGCCAGGTACCTCAGGTTCCTTACAAATAAATGGTCCCTGGGCATTCTCCTCTTCTCAAGGCAGTTTTTTCCCCCCTCCCCAGGGACACTCAGGTGTCTCAACTGAGATACATACTTACACATAATTCAGACTATGAAGAGATATTTTGGTTACACGATCATTGTTAATAGCTTGAAACAATTCTGACAAATAGGGAGACAGAAACTGCTACCTGGAATCCCGTTTTCTATCCGTGCCTTGGGTTCTCTAGAGGAATGGAACCTACAGAAAATATGTGTCTAATTGTTCACTGGGACTGATCAGGGATTTTCCAGGGGCCGAGGCAGAAGAGGCCATGGGGCCGCCTGTGTGCTGCAGAGTGGAGGACCCTGTGACGCCGAGGGCAGGGGGAGGGAAGTTGCAGCGCATGTGTGGCAGGCATGCAGCACCAGTCTGAACTCAAGGCCCAGAGGCGCACTGGAGTGCTGCTGCTCGAGTCTGCCTGGGAAGCCTGGAGATTGAGGCCCCAGGGCAATGGGGAAGACGGGAGCTCTTCAAAACTGGGGCCACTTCCTTCTACTTTCTCTTTTTACTTCATCCAGGCTACAGAGCTATTGGTGCATGGCACTGACACTCATGTGGGTCTCCTGCTGGTTTGCTGACCTTCGTGTCAATCATCCAAGGCAAACCCTACAGTGTGATTCCCTAATCCACTAGGCATTTCCTAATCCATTGAAGTTGACCTACTGTGTTTATAGGTCACAATCTACCCCTTGTCAGCTTGAAAACCAGACATAGCTACTTAAACCATGTCTAATGCCCCAATACAATGCTGAGTTCATAATTATATAGCACAACTGTCCTACATGCAAGTATAAGTGTGTTAATGCACTCCCTAGAGTAGAAGGTATAGCTCATCTCTGGGTGATGCCTGCTATTCTCCTGACATTCTATAACTTTATGTTATACATTACAATGTAAATATTAAGCATTACCATATAGACTTAACTATATTAGGTACTGATCTGGAGCCACAAGGAAAGAAAACAAAATTATTTGCTTAACAGGTGTAGGTATATATGAATCAGTATATTATCAAAAGAGGCAAGAAATTTCTCATGATAATTACAACCCTCATGTAGGTACCTGGTCATCTGGTTGCTGAAATTACCTTCTTTACTACCCACTCCGTCTTCTGTTGGTCCTCAGCAAATACCTCAGCAGCTCTTGACTATTTACCTGACAGGGTGAGCTGGATCTCTGGTCCTGAAGGTTCTGGATCATTTTTCATGCTGTTGTGTTTGAGTTATCACTAAGAGAATCTTCTGTTTTCCAAACATGTTCTCTGTCTCAGTTATAGAGTAGTCCACTTTTCCCTTGGTGACCTGGATCAACCAGCACCATCAACGCTGTGACTCCCTCTTTGGTTTGCTGATTCAGAGGCATGGAGAAAGCAAAATGACTGGGGACATCTTACCTTGATGGTAAAGGGAATAAGTGCTGGGCTTCCTGGTAGAAGCCTATGCCACCGTGGAATTAAGATTTCTAGGTCACAGAATGTAATGTGGTGGGAACAGGAAACAAACATTTCAGTAATGAGTCAGTAGGTAGAATGATGAAAGGTTGTGCCTCAGTTACTTTTCTCTCTTTGGAGGGAAAAAATATCTGACACCCAATAATAAAGAAGGAAAGGTTTATTTAGCTCACAGTTAGTGCATACTCAGCTGGCTCTAAGGCAGAGTAACACATGGCAGAGGGCAGCAGTACATGGCAGTAGAAAACTGCAGAGAGCAAAGGGAGGAGCATCAACTGCAGTGGCTAGCACACCTCTCTCCCTTCCTTCTATTGTGTGCAGATTACCCCTCCCTGGGATGGGTTTAGCCCTCACACCCATAATTCCAGAACTGGATTGTGAATTAATCACAAACTCTAGAAGCTGGCCCCAATGCCAGCATGAAGCTTTGGAAGGACAATTAGACACAAATCATAACATTCCACCCCTAGGATTTTAGTCCATCTCTAAGAGTTGCCAAAGTCCTAAAAGTTTCAGCATAGCTGAAAAGTCCAAGTCCCAAATCTCCTCCAGGATTTAAAGCCAACTCTTATCTGTGAGTCCCTGTACAAATGAAAAGTTAAAACACTGTCAATATCGAATGGTGCAAGGAAACCATTACCATGCCAAAAGATACAAACAGCAGGATACAAAGCCCAAAATCCAGAATGGCCAGCATTAAGTCGTGTAGTTCCATATGGAACATCTGAAACAATCTGTGGCAAATTGTGAGCTCTATGTGGCTCCGCCTCTATGGCACTTTTTGTGGTAGCTCCCATGGCTTCTTTCTTAGTCCTGCTTTGCTTCCTCTTTGCAACTTTTCTTAGATGATCCATGTTGCTGGCTGGGAGACCCCAAACATCTGGGGTCTCCACTGAACATTAAGCTTCTCACTAACAGCTTCACATACTGCCCTCCCATGGGCACACTGCCTGTACTTTCAGGTCTTCTTCCAAAATTGAGGTTTGAAACCTTCTAACCGCAGAACTCCTGCACTCTGCAAGTGCTAGAACCAACACTTGGTGGATGATGGCAAGGTCTGCTGCCAGCTGGAGCAGTAGCCAGGCTTTCTTCTCTCTTGGCTAGAGGGGTTGAATGTCTCAATTGCTGATCACTCTAACCCTGATTCCTTCGAACGAATTCTCTATAATGCCATCACTCTGGAGCCTGGTGTGGCTATCACTGCCATTCTGGAACATGGTGCTCTGCAGCTTTCTCCTTAAAGCAAACTCTTTCACTTTTGCACTTTTGAGGCTACAAAAGCTGGAGACTTTCTGATTCTAATGGTGCTCTTAGGACACCTGTCCTATTCTCCTATCTTTTCTCAGCAATGGAGATCCTCTCAGCTCCATCTTTGCAGCCCATAGTTTTATTGGTCCTTCATTTCTGGTCACAACATTTTAAATCATATTTCTGGGCTCTTTACTCTTGATTCTCAACATAAATCTGACCAAAAGCCCCCAACAGTAGCCTCAACATTGAACTGCCTTGAAATTTCTTCTGCCATGTTAACCAGATCACTGTGTTCAATCTCAGTCTCAGGCTAAATCTCTGGAAAAGAGCAAAATGCAGACAAACTATCTGCCAAGCCATAACACATAAAGTCTGCAGTCCAATAACCAGTGCAGTTCTTCTTCCCAGAAAAAGCCTACCTAGCCTGGTCTTTACAGGTAGGATTTCTATCAGCTTTCTGGTCTTCTGAGCTCTAACCAGAATCTCCCATACAGAGCAGCTGAAGGCATTTTAGTGCTTTTTTTTCAGGCAACATCTCTGAGCTTTTCTTGTCTCTTCCCATAAGCCACTTCCAAAGGCTTTTGAATGAAATGGTAAAGCATAGTAGCAGCAATGACCCTACTTTTCATTACCACGTTCTGTCTCAGTTACTTTTTCCTTACTGTTGAGACAAAATACCCAAAACTCAAAATTAGGGAAGGAAATGGTTATTTAGCTTACAGTTAGTGGAGTTTTTGGTTCATATTCAGCTGGTTGTAAGGCAGAGTGGCACATAGCAGAGGACAAGAGTACATAGTGCCAAAAAAAAAAAAAAAAAAAAAAAAGCAAAGAGCAAAGGGAGGAGAAGTGGGTGAAGCAGCTATCTAGCCTCCCTCCCTTCTTTCTATTGTGTGCAGATTACCCACCCCAGGGTGATTGTAACACTCACACCCATAATCCCACAAATGGATTGTGAATGAATCACAAACTCTAGAAGCCACCCCATGATTTCACGAATCTTTGGGAGGGACATCTAGACACAAAGCATAACAGGTTCCATTCCCATTTCCACCACTTGATTCCAGGATCCATGAATGTTGGCTCTGGAAGAAACCATACCATACACTAGGTGTTGTTTCAGTGTCTATGAAGCCTTGTGAAAACCTTGCCTAGCCCTGCAAGTCATTATCACCTATCTGGCAGTATAATTACAGTTTTAAAAGGGCATTCTGCCATTCAGTCAATCTAGCTGTCTTTGGAAGTTGGAGACCATGGGGAAGACCAGCCTACCCTATAAGCATGAACCTATTGCTACCCTTGCTTTGCCGTGAAGTGTGTTCCTTGGTTTGAAGCAATTTTGTGTGGAATACAATGAAAGTGTATGAGGTCTTCTGTAGGTCTGTGATGACCTTGAAGGGAAGGAAAACCCATACTGGCATCATATATTCCTATAAAGACAAAGCGCTACCTTTTTCATGGCAGAAGTGATCCAGTAAAATCAACTGGCCACCAAGTCTCAGTTTGATTCCCGAAGGGAATAGCACCATACTGGGGACTCAATGTTGGCAATTTTGGAAGAGCTGCAGTCTTCACTGTCGCCGTTGGGCATTAAGTCTCCCATTTCTTCATTTAGTAACAGACTTACAAAGAGCTTTCCAGTGAGCTCTGATCACCTACTTTGGACTGAACTGCATCTTTGATCTTTTTTGTTCTGTTTTTTCACATTCTTACCCTGGATTCTCTGTCACTCCAGTATGCAGGTGGCTACTGTGGGATCTCCTGCCTCTGAGCCTCTTGGTGGCCATGATCCTGCAGAATCCTTAAAAAATCTCCTTGAAAAATACTACACATCTACTTTGTGTTGATTCCCCTCTTCCTCCTCCTCCTCTTCTTTCATTGTATTTTAGGGAAGGGTCTATAAGATGTTCAGGGTCTCACTACTAGATTGGACTCAGAGTGATCCGCCTGTTTACAGCCTCCCAAGAGCTGAGATTACAGGCTCCTGTCACCACATCCAGTTTCAATTGCTGTCTCAGCACACCCCAGGGGCAGGGACAGCATGGCAGGCCTGAGGATCAAACCCTCTGCCCCTGTGACTGCTTTCAGGCACTTTAATCTGGTGAGCTATTTGGCAGACTCTTCTTTTTTTTTTGTCTTTTTGAGACAGGGTCTCACTATGCAGTTGAGGCTGGCCTTGAGCTCACTTTTGTAGCCCAGGCTGGTCTCAAACTCGCACCGATCCTCCTTTGGCAGACTCTTGATTCTATTCTTCTAAGGAGTCCTTACTATTGGTTAACAGCACCAATTATGACCAAGATATGGTGGGAGATTTTAAAGATAAAACAGTGAGCAAAATTTCCATGGTCCCTGCCCCTGGGACCAGGCTATGTAATATTTAGGCCAACATCATCCCAAATGTATCTGTAAATGTGTGTGACAGTGAGCAAAATTTCCATGGTTCCTGCCCCTGGGACCAGGCTATGCAATATTTAGGCCAACATCATCCCAAATGTATCTGTAAATGTGTTTATGTGTGATTGTGTACTTATATTTTAAGTAAACACACACACACACACACACACACACACACACACATATATATATATATATATATATATATATATTATGTAAAGTTAGATAAATTACAATTCATCACTCCCATGTTTCTTTTCCCCATAAGTTGTGAATGCCTTACTTTGTCAATACTTACACAGTAAAGCATCACTTTTCTTGGCTGTACCATCTTTTGTGCAATGGCTGCCTATACTAGATTTGTATACAGGGCCTGAGATTTATTGTGCAGAAATATTACAGGAGAAAGTCTTGTAAGCAACTATGAGTGCATGGCCACAGGGAGCAATAAACTGCAGTGCAGCTGTGGCCAACAGCCAACATCTTCCTGAATTATAAAGGGAGTCCAGCAGGGGCCCTCGGGTTGTCCCCTCTTGGCCCCCACAACACTAGTGTAAGAACGAGAGCTGTGCCTAAGGAAGTGGACCACATTTGACTGAGATAGCTCCATTAGTCAGGGCATGCCATTGAAAAAGGACATTCATCTATATTCCTGGTAGCCAGTTTTGTTTGTAGCTGAAATAAATGACTTGCAGAAATAAGTGACTTGGTCCCAAGGTGGGGTCTGAGCACATGGTGGGGGTCTGACACAGCACCTGCTGACATACATGTACTATTTCTTAAATTCATTCCTCACCCAAACAATATCTTAAAAGTCTTTATTATGAACAATGCCACCCCAAAGGTCTTCATGTGTATGCTTTTGTGTATCCATCTAATTATTCTTTTGGTTGAACTTCTAGAAACAGTACTGCTGGGTTCAAGGAGTGCATGCTTGTGAAAGTCATGAGGATCCTTGAGAAATTCGGTGGTACTTTCTGTCCACTCGTCAGAGCTGACAGTGGCAGGTGCCATTTCAGAACCTGGTTCATGAGGGAAGCAAAGATAAGAAGATCCCAAAGCAATAGAGCACATGTGGGAGCATCTAATTTCAGTAACCAGGGCAGCACAATCATCACATGCATGACAAAGGTGGAGTAGCAGCAGGGAACCTTAAGCAGCCACACCGCTTCTAGGACAAACTAGTGGGGAAGCTAACTTGCTTAGGCTCAAACATCCAATCAAAAGAAATCAAGACTTGTTGATGGTCAACAAGTCTCTACTAGAAAAAGTCAGAAGCGTTTTTCCCTGTGTCTGCATCTGGTATAATTTTTAAAGCAACAGTAACTTACTGTAGAAAACGGTGGCTCCAAGGGACATGCATTCTGCAGTGTCGTGACAGCCACAATGCAGTATTCATTTCTCTGATCCTCTTCCAAGTGGATCTGTAGCTATTTGCTTGGGCAATTTTTCACAAGAGGTGGACCATGTACAGGTATCTAAGGCTTTTGGATGCGTCCTCTGAGCTGATAGTGATGGTACCAAGAGCCAGAAGCATCGTCCTGTTAGAGGACAGGTATTGGAGGTGCAAGAAATAAATGAAGTCTTGTCTAGCACCTGAGCTGCAATAGCTCTAGCAGCTTCCTGGATACATGGTGATTATTCTTTTTGTTCCCTAATAGACAATTTAGTAAGTAAGGCTCTGACTCCAGCTAGTTCCTGGCCAGTGGGCTAAGTTATCATTGTGGAGAAGGCTGGGTGAAAGCTTAAAAAACTATCTTCCCTTCAGCCCAGAAGGTAAATAAAGAAATCACATTGGACCAGGGAGAATGAAAGAGATCGCTGACAACTCCAAGATTGTAATAGATGTGGACATGCTTCTATACCCTTTTCGTTCAGCAGAGTGGGGCCCACACAGACCAGCTAGATTCTAGTCATCCAAAGTGGCCTACCCCAAACTCAAGGAAAAACCCTTAACTGGGCATGCTGTGGTTGATGTGGTGTTTTGGCTTAAACATACCACATAGTATCTGGTTCTACTGCAACCCTAAGGGGAGAGGATTAACTTAATCCTAGATCCACAAAATAGTTTGTGTCCATTTTGGCAGAACAAGTCTTGCCTGGTGAGTATGTTAACTTTCCTGTCCTTTGCTACAATGTAGTCAAGAATATCAGTAGCCTTTCACTATCCTGTAGAACACAACTCAGCTGCTATATCGATACCATTATGTTAGTTGAACAGATGAAGAAGACATCGCAAGCATCCTGGAGGGTCTGTTAACGCAAGATACAAATAAATCTCTGAACATCAAGAGAGCATTTGGAGCCGGGCGTGGTGGCACACGCCTGTAATCCCAGAACTTGGGAGGCTGAGGCAGGAGGATCAGTGCGAGTTCGAGACCAGCCTGGGCTACAAAAGTGAGCTCAAGGCCAGCCTCAACTGCATAGTGAGAACCTGTCTCAAAAAGACAAAAAAAAAAAAAAAAAAAAGAGCATTTGGGATTGCAGCGGTCTGGTGCATACCAGGAAGTTCCCTCTAAACTCAAGAAGGTCCCTGTTCACCTCCAGCCACCAAGAAGGAAAGACCACATCTGCAGGTCTCTGTAGACTTTCATTTAGGTTCTTTAGGAAGCATATCTTATTCTTGAGGAGATCTTTGCAGTCCATTTCCAGCACGATCTAGCAAAGCAAAGAATTTTGCTGGAGGTCCAGCCTTTGTCCCAAGTGCCGTGTCACTGGGGACTTATGTCCTCTTGATCCTCAGCATCAAGACCCAAAAATATCCACCCAGAGATCAAAGCATTCCTGTGAACCAAAAGTGGACTCACTGAGAAAGAAATGAGGAAGGCAACGACAGCCACAGCCCCATCCAGAACAACTAACTAGCTAGGAATTAACCCAAAAAAGAAAGTGAGAGACCAGTGCAAGAAAGCTATAGTACTGTGAAAGAGAGGCAGAAGAGAACATCAGAAAATGGAACGATGTTCCCTGTGCCTGAGCAGGGAGAACCAATATCAGAACAGTCACAGTTCCCGAACTGGCAAATAGATTGATGTAATCCCAGTCAAAACACCTAAAGAATTCTCTGCAGAACCAGAGAAAGCAATCCTGAAGTTCAAAGGAAACCAGAAGAGAAAGAGGGCAGCAAAAGCAGCCCTGAGCAACAAGAGTACGTCAGGAGGTGTCGCAATGCCTGACTGCAAGTTATTCTGCAAAGGCACAGAGCTAAGAGTGGCCTGGTACTCATGGAATAAAACAAAATGAACAACCAAACAAACAACAGGCCTGTGGATCAATGGAAAATAACAGAAGGCGCGAGAAAAACCCCAGATACATTGAGCTCCGCGATCTTTCACACAGGGCATGAAAACACGTTGGAAAGGAAAGAGAGCCTCTTTAACGAATGATGCTGGGAAACCTGGCCACACACATGCAGAGGACTGACGCTAGCTAGTCCCATATCTCTCATCATGTGCTGAAGGAAAATGAGCATGGATTACCAATCTAAGCACTCAGAGAGAAACACTTATCCTACTGGAAGATAAACAAGATAAAACTTTTGAAGATGCAGGTATGGGCAAGGACTTTCTGAGGAGCACTTCAATTACACAAGAAACAACAGCAAGGATAAAAAAAATGGGGGCGTGTTAAATGCAAACGCTTCTGCACATCAGAGGAAACACTCGCCGGAATGAAGAGAACCTACAGAATAGGAAGAACCACTTCCAGCCTCAGCCAGAGGACAAGGATCTAGATTACGTGGACAATCCAAGAAGATGAGACCCCCCAGATGAAAGACACGATAAAAAAATGGGCAACTGACAGCAGACACTTCTCGGAAGAAGTGCAAATGGCTGATAAAGATAGGAAGCTAGTGTCCAGCATCTAGGATCACTGGAAAAATGCAAAATAGTGCAGCACTGAGTCTCTCCTACAGCAGAAAGAACTGCAATCGCCAAGAAATCGAATAATAGCCAGGGCTCGCCTGAAGAGGAGCAGAAGTCCCTCTCCAGCTGGTGGGACTGTGAACTCGCATATCCTCTCTGGAATCTGGACAGAGATGACATCTCAAAAGGCTGGAAGTGGAAATTCCGTTGGCTCCGACTATTCAACTTCTAAGATATTTTCCCAAAGAGCTCAAAGGTGTGTCACAGCCATGCAAGCACACCAATGTTCACAGCAGCACATTCTGAAATAGCTAAATCCTGGAAGCGGCCTCTGTGTCCAACAGCAGACGAGAATGCGGTGTCTAGATTGGCTGGAATACTACTTTGCTATGAAGAAGGACATGCTGGAGACAGTGTCAGGAAAATGGGTACCTCTGGAAAAAATATTAAGTGAAATAAATCAGACACAGAAGAATAAATGCCATGTAATTTCCTGCATCGGACTAATGCAGAGCTTAAATGAAGAGCTAAGTAAAAGACGGATATAGGAAGTCCAGGAGACAGGTCTCTTGCAGACAAGATGGGGTCTAAGGGAGTCGGGGTAGTGGAGAGTGTAAAGGGAAGGGGCATACAACAATTTAAGATGTGTCATATGCATATACCAAATATATGGTACATTCACTGTACATTTACACAGTGAATGTAAATGTTATAGCTTTTTAAATATAATTTTTTTATTGCTTTATTTGGTGGAGGGTCTTGCCGTGCAACTTGGACTTGTTGTGATGCTCCTGCTTTCAGCTTCCCTAGCACTGGGATTATAGGCATGTGCACTATGCCGGGCCTCACTGGCTGGCTCCGTGCACCTGAGGTTCCAGCCCAGCTTAGCATGTGACATTGGAGATCGAACTCGGGTCTTTGCGCTTGCCATGCAGGTGCTTATACTGCTAAGCTATCTCCCTGGCCCATTATTATACCTGAAAACATGAACTATAATAATAATAATAATAATAATAATAATAATATTAATAATAATAATAACAAAAACCATGAAAGTGGGGAAAGAAGATCTTGAGATGGAGGGAGTAGGGAGGTGGGTGAGATGGGGAAGGAAAATGAAAAGGATTAAGATATGTTGAGTGCTTGTGTGGGCTCTCTAAGGTGAATGTGAACTTTGGGCACCACAAACACATACTGGCAAACCAAAATAAAGTGAAATAAAACAAAATAAAGCAAAGTAAAACGAAATAATAAATATCCACTTACCTGAGATAAGAACTATCCAAATAGCACAGGTAGGATTTGGTGGTTATTGTCAAAGATGATACAAGTAAAAATGGAAAAAATATATATCCTGAAGAAAGAGCCAATAGAATTCTCTGAGTCATTGAACATGACTTCAAAGAGCGAAAGATGAGTTGGAGAGCAAAACAAGGACACCTACTTCAGAGAGTGGTGCAAATGCTCGCATCAGTATCGCCTCCAGCAAGGAGGCTGTGCGTTCCTGGAGTGCACGAAACCCTATCTTCTTTAAGTCTATGGACCTCACTTAGTGATCAATGTAGAAGAAACCCTCAAAAAGCGCCAGGTGCTTAAGTGTGTGTGCGCGCGCGCGCGTGTGTGTGTGTGTTTGTGTGCGCACACGTGTGTGTGTCTACAGTATTGGTACTACGAACATCACATTATATTTTATGCAGTTAAATAAAAATTAATCAAATGACTTAGTGATTATTTATAGTTGTAGAGCATCGATATCATTAGCCTGACTATGGTTTTTTTTTTTTTTTTTTTTGCAGAAATAGATAAGATAAATGAACAAGACATGACCTGGAATAGTTCAATGTTATTTTTCCTGATTCCAAAAGTGCAATTATTGATTTTATTTTTATCATGGCTACAATAATACTAACATTTGTCATCTCTGTCTTTTAGCACTCAGCTCATGGGGAACTATTAAAAGTTGCCCTTATAGATTGTGCCATAAATAAAGCAGGCATACAGTATATTGTACACTACACCCTTTTAGAAGGGAAGACGCATGCAATCTATATTCCATAATGTTAGTATGGCTAGGACATTCAGGTAGTGATCAGAAAAGATAATGATGAAGATACTTTATGGATAAATTATGTATCAATTGTTTTCCTGAAAAAGAAAATATAGTGGAGATGAATTTTATTTATGACCAGAATTCTTTAAAAGGGTTTAAAAGGTCAATGTTTTATTATATGCTTTAGGTTCTCAAATCAATACTTACTTTGTCCTATGCTAATGCAATCCTATCCTTTCGTTAATGTAAACAGTACAGAAAAAAGTGACCTAGTTCGTATGCTCTCAGGGGAACTTGCCTAGGGATAGGTTTTGGAGAATTAATGTCCTAAGATTTTTTCCCCCTAGTAGTATTTTAGAATGTCTGATGAATACATTACCAGGGTATTGTCACTCTTTCTATGATATTTATTCTCTGGCCACTTGATACTTTGAAGGGTCCTTATCTATCATGTAATGATTCTGGAATTAGTGTCTGAACTCCTTTGGAAGAAATATTTCTCTTTACCAAATTATAAGATTCATGAATAAGCTGTAGATGTCAACTCCTCTTTGATCTGTGGGTGTGTGGCCCCGCCCACATCCCTTTCTTATGAATAAAGAAGTTATTTTTGTCAATGTGAACATATGCCTCTGGCGTTCTTTGTAAAGCCAAGATGACAGATAAGCGTGGTCAGGGTTTCCTTTTGGATAACATTGACTTAGCTTGCTCAGAGCTAAATGGAGATTTTTGACACCACATCCCCACCCCCTTCATAAGGAAAGGCTTTTCTCAGTCTGAGAGAATGGACTGAAGCGTGCTTTCCCGATTTGGATCCAGAGTAACCACAAGGCATGGAAGCATGACACGACATCCATCAGCTGAGCCACCATTTGTTTCATCTGATTGGGAATTAACTTAAATCATTCTTGTTTAACAATTTAATTCCAGGAAGTTCAGGTATAATTCATGAGAGCCCATTTACCAATAATGACTATAATTGCCCCCTTTGTGTTAATTTAGGTCACTGTCTAAAAGGGGTATGAATCATGGAGATTTTTGGTCAAGAGAACAGGCAGTAGATTTAGGTGCTTCCAATGTAAACACAGCAATTTCTAAATCCCCCAGTAGGGGTTGCACAGTCAACTTCGGTGTGGTAGGTCAGTGATCACAATAAAGGAGACTGATGTTCTGTTTATTTTGTAGGTTCCCAGAAAACAGTCATTGACAGTATTAACATGCTCAAATAAAAGTGAAGGTACCCTGTGTCATGGCTGCAGACTTTAATTTTGTTTCAATGTTGACATTCTCTCACTCCACCTCTTCCAAAGCATTCTTTAGAATATATATATATATATATATATATATATATATATATATATTAGATCATATATATATTAGATCATATATATATATGCTAATTAACAGAAGAAAGTAATCTACTAACACTGGGGAAAATTAGACAGCTTAATAGTTTTTGAACTATTAGTTATGAATAGTTATGAAGCAGTTGTTCATCTAAGCATAAAGATTGTTGAATTAAGTAACACTGGTATTTAAGCACTTGGAAGTGTACTAAGAAACTGACCTTTTAGTTTTGGTTAAAATTGATTTTATATTTCCTTAAAAACAGTGTTTATATTTAGACACTTCACAAGTAATTGTATAAACTGTTCAATGACATAAACGTGCTAACTATTAGATGGGAATGTACCTGTCCTTTGAGAAAGTCTCATGAAAATGCACACATACACGCACACACAATCGCACACACATACTCACACACCAACACACACAAACACACACATACACAAACACACACATAGATTTATGTCAACTAGATTAGATGATTCTTTCACTTAGTAATCTGATGCAATTTACTAAAAAGTAGAGGTCGAATGCCTGGTTTATAATAAGATAGGGAAAATAAGAAAGTAAATTACATTATAATATTTATTTCATTGTCTTTACATCATTGTCTGGGTGTAAAGCAGCACCACACTCAGAGGTTTCAGAATATTTCAGAGATCTTCTTAGAAAGAGAGAATAAAAAAAGATACTTCATCCAACTTCAAGCTAGGTCACCTGTTTATTTTTAAGAAAATTTTGGATGAAATATAATTATCATCTGTATTTTTTCCTAGTGCTTAATGTAGTTTTAGGTTCTTACTGAGTTGCCAAAGTAAACAAAGGAAATATAGACTTAGAAAGTATGTTTTTGCTGATGATCTTTCTTTAATTTTCCGTTATGATAGGAATTAGAGACAAATATTCAACCAGGTCTGCAGATTTCTTGAACTAGAACCTGAGGAGTGGCTTGGGGGCTGAGCCTGGGCCTGGGATGTATAAGGCCCTGGGTTCAATTCCTGGTCATCTAAAAGGTTGAACTAAATGTCCCTGAACTTTGCTTTTCATATTAGCCAATTTTGACTGAGTTCAGTTTAGCCATGCAAAACAAAATCAGACGAGTTTTGAAATGACACTTTTTTTTTTTTTTGCTAGAGTTTACAGTGTTTTGTAGAAAACATAGACCAAGTAAATGAATATAATCATACAGAAGTAACTAGAATTATAAAATAAATTTGCATCTTTGTGTATTATCTTACTTGATTCTTATAATATCTCAAGTTCCTTATTACATTATTTTAATCAGAAAAATATTTTCAAAAGCTTATCATTGTTTATTTTCAGGAATTCAGTGTGCCATAGCAACTGTGATAACAGAAACCCCAGAAGTTAGGTCTGTTAAGGCTCAGGGTGGAAGCAAGGTTTCTTCACATTGGATAATAGCGTGTATGTACAGAGTCTCCATAAAGGACCATTTACACTCTCGTACCTGCTCTTCTAGCTTTTGTTTTATTTGCCCCCCCCCTTGCTAAGACCTAGAGCAGATATTTAGTTCCATTTTACTTTTTATTTTTGTATTTTAGAGAAAAGTCTACAGGGTGTTGAGGGTCTCACTACTAACTGGACTCATAGTGATCCACCTGTTTACAGCCTCCCAAGAGCTGGGATCATAGGCGCGGACCACCCCGCCCAGTCTCAATCGTTCTCTCAGTGAGCCCTGGAGGCAGGGCCAGCACAGCAGGCTGGTTGATCGAGTTCTGGACCCTGCACCTGCTTGCAGGCTCTAGGTCCATCTTTATGTGAAGTTGGAACCCAGGAAGTTTCCAGGATTTCCCTAGAGCAAACCCCGCGAGAAGTCCCAGCAGGGACCCACCCCCAGTGGCTCTGACTTCCCTAATGCACCACGGTGGAGAACGACGAAAAGACGTCAGCTCGGACAGGCTTTCTTGGCCAAGGCAGGAGTCCTTCCCAGGGTCTTTACTGCTGGGGCAGACAGGCTAAGGAAATGCCTACGGAGACATAAATATCCTCGAAACAAATCCAACCGAAGACTGTGCCAACTCCACAGGCGCCGTGCACCCCTGAACTTGCTGTCATCTTTAGGAAGTCATAGGTACCAACAAGACCATCAGGTCCACCTGAGGTCAGTAGTCTTTGCTCTTAATCTACCTGCTTTAGTTCTGCAACGAATAAAGAAGCACAGGTAGCAGAAATTCCCTGTGCTTTTGAGAACATAAACCATTATAAAGATGTTAGTATATTTAATATCATCATTAGCATGTGTGGCACTTGTCGCATCCCTACCCCAGATGCACTGTGGACACTTGGATGAGGTAATGTCTGTGAAGCTTTCGGAGCTCTCCAAATGAGAATTAGGACATAAATACAAAATGTTTTTATCAATAAAGTATTAGATGAATCTGGTCTAGACAGAAAGTAATAAAGTTCGGGTAGTGAAGTCGAAGCTGACAGCTCTTTGCGAGCTTTGCCGATGGCTGAGAACTACTGGCTTGGATTATGAAATACCTATGCCTCTGTTTTGCTAGAGGTGCATTAGCCTTAATTAAAAATTTAAATATGAGTCATTTGGGCGATCTAGCCAATTTTGATGTTTGTTTAGCAGTGTTCATTTAAAATACAATTATGATTACTACTGTAAGAGAAAGTCAGTCTCTGTGTAAAGCTAAGGGTGTCACCATGTCATACAATCTCTCTCTTTCTCTCTCTCTCTCTCTCTCTGTTTCTCTCTCTGTCTGTCTGTCTCTCTGCATCTCTCTTCAGGTAGATAGATAGATAGATAGATAGATAGATAGATAGATAGATAGACAGATGATAGATAGGTGGTATGCCCTATCTCCCATATGAAGAATTTCAACTTGAGTCATTGAGACAGGTGAGATAAGGTCTTGGTGTTCGGCAAGATTGCTTTCTCCTACACCGTCATTTTGCATCAAGTTACAGCTAAGTTCAAGTGCACTTTCAGAATACGCAGTTGCCATAGTCTGCCCACTCAGGGAAGTCTGCACTCCTTCCTGGAACACAGCTTTTCGAGGCTGCTGGTAGAGCTCTGTGGCTGGATCGAGCCATGTTATTAGAAGGGTAGTTCTCTGCTGTGTTCCCTAGTTCCTCTGCTCTTGATGGTTATTAGCAGGAAAATGGCCACCTCACCTGGCATCCTGCAGCGTCACTCTGGGAGTTTGGTGCTTATGGCTGTGATGTTATATTAGCTTTGTTCCAATTGACAATGGATTTCTAATATGAATGCATTAATCAAATGGTTTGTCCCTGGTTAGAAAAAGAAAAGAGGACTTTGTAATGTGGAGCCTTCCTTACTATTTTAAACATTTACCCCTTTGTGTAGAACCTTTATATGAGCTCCTATCACTAAATGAGAAGTTTAAAAAAAAATAAACTTCAGGGTCAGACAAAGATCAGAGCCATCTGGTCCTAGCTTTTAGTATCATATCCCCGCACCTCGATAGACAGTGCGATAGAACCGGGTACGTTCCTCTGAAATGTAACTTGAGAGACTGGGAGGCCTATTTATGACAGCTTCCAGCACACACACACACACACACACACGTACTCACACACACCACATATGCATGTACACTCACATGCACACATGCAGGAGTGATATATTTGGTGGGATTCCTTGGATGACTGGAACATAATATGGTGGTCCAAGGAGTGGCTACATTACTAAGACACTGCAGTTCCATCTGAGTCACCGTAAGATTTCCCTTTAATGTCAAGTCAGATTCCAGGCTCTGGATGTCTGGTGACCATTATAAATAATGCACAACATGAGCAAACATGGGACTAAGTCTTTGTCTCTCTGCCTTGAATATGTTTAACTATTTTTCTGTTTCTTAAAATCTGAAAAACCTGGAAGTCATCCATTATTTGAAAGAAAACACCGAGAGCAAGACAGTTATCGGCAAGTGAACAGTCCCAAGAAACGCCCCAAACACTTTCCCTGGCACATATTCCCTGGCACATATCTGCCTGACGAGTGCGCTTCTCTGGACGGGGCCAGCTGCGCAGAGCCTGGGCTTGCCTCCACCCCCTCCTGCTCCCCGTCGGAGGGAGAACTGCTGCTCTTTCCAAATCTCCTAGGACGGTCTTCTGCTCTGTGAAGCTGTAAGAAGATGTGACATCCAGTCCTAGCTAATCAGTGTTCAGCCCGGACCCACAGTGGCAGCGAGTGAGGTGGCACTTACAATTTGCTTGTGACACTGACCAGGTTTTTAAAGAATACGAGTGAGGGAAAATAGCATAAAATACTTAAATTTTTATGGAAAAGGTATAACTTGGTGAGAAAGCACCATCATAAATTCCCAAAAAGTGTATCTTAATGACACACTTAGAGTAAATCATTTGCCTTGAGAGACAGGAGGTCTCTGGTGACCTGCATCGCAGCCACAAGAGACTCCTAGACTAGCTACTTTCAGCTAAATGTACTCTCATATTAATATTTTAAAATGCCATAATGCCTCTCTGAAAACCTCAGAGGACAGATACATCAATTTGCGAGGTCTTCACTCCAGGAAATAGAAACAGGGATAATCTGCCATTAAAAGAAATAGTTCATTACGTCTGCTCCTCGGGAGCACATAAACTATGTCCCTCACATACTTAAGCTGCAAATCCTCTCTTTAATGTGAAGGGGAACACCGTGCCCTCAAGCTTCATTGTCCCACTGTTTATTAGTACAAAAAGGTTTGTTGTGGTATGAAATCTTGCGCTGGTTGCAGTGATCAATCAGCTTCAAAGAGTCTTTACTCTGAGCTAGATTCATTACAAATAAATCAATTAAACATAAAGTTTCTATTTTCGGGGAGGTTCACAATGCAGAACAGAAGCAAATGCATCATGGTTAGAGGAAAGAATTGTCCTGGAGCGATGTCTTTTCACAAAGAGTCCTTTTGCCTTTATTGCTCCATGGCACCCATGCTGTAGTTAGCTCTTTTATTTTAGTTAATTGTGGACATTCTTCTTCTTAGCATGTATTTTTCATTGGGGCAAGATCACATCCATGTGCAAAAGATATATAGTAGGCTGAACGTATTGTTGGAGACAGGAAAAATAAACCATTGGTTTGTGTCTTGTCATTACTAGCCGGAACCTCTAGTGGGGCAATTTGCATTCTCAAAGCTTTATTGTTTTTTTTTTTCTTTTTTTTTTTCTCAACCTCAATACTAAGATTGTTTACAGTACAGTCAACTGTAGTGGCGGAAGGAAAACAAAACAAAAGCAAAAAACCCTTTAAAGCCAGATCAAAAGCTAACAAAAATCAAATCAATAACAATAACAACAACAAATCCCTCACTATCTTAACCTAAAAGTCATCCTGATTATGGAGATGAATGAAACAAAACCTGCTTGTGCTGAGCTGAAAGGCCTCTCCGCTGCCTCTGGGAGTGCTCTAACGGAGGAAAGCAGGGCTGCAGAGACATTTTCTAAGTCAAATGCTCAGTTGAAAAATGAGAGAAGCTCGCATCGGTGACTTCCTTAATTTCCACATAATATGTCCCAACATATTTTAAGGAAAACTGGACTGTTTTGACATTCCTAACTAGTGAGAATTTTTGGCTATGAGAGAGGCCAAAACCAAATAATCCCGTCAGCAACATAGTGGAAGGCCCAGCGCCCTGTGGCGCAGGGAGCAGAGGCGTGGGTGTTGGGTAGAATGGAGAGCAGCCGCTCTGGGTCTCACCTGGCCTGAATAAACCAGTGGAGGGCAGCGAATCCCGGCCTCAGCTTCTCAGCTGAGAGTCCTGTCAGCTACAACTAAGACTTGTTTTGATGGCACACTATGTGTCCTACACAAGACCCATGACAATGCACATTTGGAGCCATTCCAGAGAGAGGTAAAAAGCATCCACACCTTAAGAGTAGCAGTTGTGGTGGAAACACTTCGTGCCAGGCTCTAAGCAGGTCCTTCCTCAGCCTGGAGCTAAGCATTTTCCCTTAGGTAGGGAGGGAGGGAGAGGGAGAGGGAGAGAAACAGAGACAGAGAGACAGAGACAGAGAGACAGAGAGATTGAAAGAATCGCTTTCCAGATGGCCTGATGATGTGATGACGCTGATGTGTTTGTCTGGGGTGAGGCTGAATCAAGACCCTCCAGTGGCAATAAAACATCTGTTCAGATCATAAACACACCATGCTAGAAAAAGAAAGGGAAATATCCCGTGAGCCAACGTCGGCCTATTCAGCTTGCTCCCCAGACTCCTCCAATGCATCGTGTTTGGAATGGGAACCCCTACCAAATACTCCCCAAAGGGTGTGACAGTTCGGAAACACACCAGATGATATTCACATTCTGAGAATGTGAGTGTTCCAGGTAATAATGAATTGTGCTCTACTTAAGCAAATCAGACCTTACTTTGGGAATTTTTCTTATTTGGTAGCAGGCAGCGCGCATGCATTCTGTAGGCAAGTGCTTCATCTTTGAAACTGTTTCTTCTTACTTGTTATAGGAAAGTCTACTACTAAATCGTGTAGAGTACGTATCTTCATGGAGTCCTCAATTAGAATTAGTTAGGGACACACTGAAGGTGAGGCAGAACTCACTCGTTTACCAATATTTTTATCTAAAAGGCATTTGAGGTGAAGCTTGGGAAATGCTTAACATGTCAAAATGTTGAAATTAGAAATGACATCCAAAAATCATCAGAAAAAGCCTTACGCACAACAAAATAATTGAGCTATTTTTACAAAGGAGGTCGACTCAGTGTATGGACATTAAAGAAATTTCCACTGTTTTCCCTACATCCTTACTAGAATTTCTTCTGTGACCATGGAAGATCCCTGCATGTTCTCTTATAAAAACTGAGGGCCGTGTGAAGGAACAAATACTTTTGTAATTTAAAAATTTGTATAGAGTATTTTGTTACATGTTTAGATGCTCATCCTTGAGTGTTCAGATAATTAAACATAACTCAATGAAACAATTTGTTATAGAAAAGGTTTTTAAATTATGCTGCCTCAAACAAGGCTTAATTTCTTAATTGGCTTTCAAAGCAGACCTACCTTGACTATTTTAACTGGACGGATAATGGAATAGCGGCCAGATGGGTCAAACCAAAAATGTTGACACAGGCAAAATAAAAATATGCTTTTGACAAATATGCTGCTCTGGAAAACAAGCCAACTGGTAAGATCAATGGCTTTGATGATGAAAGAGATAAAGAGGACCAGGAATGCTACTGTGATTTTGGCTTTACTAATCTCAAAAATTTCTTTTCCACTACAAAGAGCCAATAGGTATACTGAGTTTACAAAGGAGTTAAATCCATAAGATACATTTTCCTATGTGATTCCAATGCATAGGAGAGTATTTGTCTTTCTTTGCTACAATAGAAAAGCTTTTCCCTGTTGTTAAAAATTGTGCTATTGGGCTATTTATCAAAAAGTTCAAAGGCAAAGATATTGACTGGATAATATGGTCTGGTTATGCTCAGAATTTCTAAGGAAAAACAATAGAGTGAGAATTTTATCAATGTTTTGACCAAACTAAGATTTACAAAGAGAGACAAAGATCAATATAGGAAAAAAAATATTCTGACAGGCTGAAGGCTTTCTCAGTGAGGTGGAAGTGTCTTCGGACTTCTTGGCCTTTGAGCTTGAAGCCTGCTTCCTGCCCAGAAAGCAGCTTCTCCTTAGAAGCTGAGCCTGGAGTTGAGCTAGAAGAAAGCTGATAAAAAGCTTTGCTGCTGAATACGGTGAGCTCTTCCGTATGTAGTTTTGTGTATAGACAATTCCCTTCAGGCCACTTGATCAGTTTGCACATTATTTCTACTTAGGAGGAATCGGCGTTCTTTGGCTAGAAGAGAATTTAAATAGCTGAGGAGGCACATTTTCTCCGACTCTTTTTCAATTTTCTGCTTTGTGGCGGTATAACTCCTTCATCCTGAAAACCTATGAGTCTTGCATGTGACTGCAAAGCTTGAGCAGTTAGCCAGCAAGCCATGCGAGAAAATTTAGCTCCACGCACTCTTTTCCTGCCATTGATCTTCAGACAGTACTGCTCCAAATTCCACTCATTGTGGTAATCATTTTGAATCTCAGGATTTTCCACCAATGTTTGCATCCAGGCCACTTTGGATTTACTGCCATCTAATTTTACAAAGACATTATCCCGGCATAGCTAATGCGCTTTCTGCTGAGTCTGCCTGAAGACGGATTCTGATTCCTTTATCGCAGCACTTCTGGCCTCTTTGTAGTTGAGGTCAAGATGAGAGATGGCCAACCTTCTGTCTTAGCCCTAGAAACGGGACAGTGGGGGCACATTCGGGCCTGCCTGGATCGGATGACATATCATTAGTGGGAAGACTTCTCTTAGAAGATATTTGGAATTAAGAGCCTTGGATTTGTTGTGCTGTAACAGAAAGTTGCTTACAGTGTTAGACGCGGGCCTCATTCCATCTCGGCCTAAGCAGACCTCTGAGGTCATCATGGCACTAAATGACAGGATGCCAGAGCGCTGAGGTGACGTGGCAGAGGGGTTGCAATGGAGAAATTCTAGTGTATTCATTTGATGAAGAAATTCACTCATCTAGCAGTGAGTTACTAAACATTCAGTGAGATTCGTTTGTGGATCAAAAATATTATCCAGCTTCTTAGGCGAGCAATGGAAGAAAACAGATTTCATAGCCCGAGTGCAAAAAATAGGAAATATTTGGATGCAGTAGCCACAGTTATTTTAAAAGCTTGCAAGTGGAGGAAGAGAAAAAAAAAAAAACAACAACAACAACAACAACAAAAAACAACCATGATGGTAGAATAAACAAGACTTCCAGGATGGAATAAAAACAAGTGATTACCCAAACTATGTACTGGAGCTGTGCACTGCAGCACTTGGGTGGGCTGGAGCCCCCAGGGCCTGGTGGCCCAGGCCTGGCACAGAGACCGGAGTGTCACCTCCAAAGCAGGCATGAACAGGGCACTTGGTAGGATGCTGCTGCCCTCTGAAGGAGGCAAAGTGTGGGCTCAGCTGGCCACGGCAGAGAGAAGACAGCGATTTGGAGGGGGAAGATACTCAGAACTGTTCTTGCCGGGAAATCTGTGAGAAGATTCGTAAGAAACCCTGGAAAGATTACTGCAAGACTGCGCTTGAGAGTCACCATGAGCCCAGTTAAAGAGAGGAAACTCTGATTTCACTTCTATTTTTAGGTGGCTTTGACCCACTTTGAGATCTCTCAAGCGCTCACAAGTCCTCTTTCTCCCTGGGCTGCCATGGTGACGTCATGCATAGCCTCATGAAGAAAAATATGCTTCAGTCTCCCATCTCCAGAACAGGTGGAATTAGTGTCTTGCGCTGCATCCGACTGTTGTGGTGAATGTGCTAGTATAAAATGGGCAGCTCTAGCTGGCCTTCCTCAGCCTTTGCCAGCCTCTCCCTGGTAGCACTGTTTTCTTCATGGGGATAATTTAGAAAAAAAAGTTTGTGAATTTTATTGGTGCCTTTTAGATATAAATAATGATCACATCCATTAGAGGAAGTTTGTATCTGTCTTTTAATTCTTTTTTTGTCAAAGCCCTCTCTTCCTTTCAACCGCTCGTCCCCTCCTCAATTACTAAAGCTTTGTTTCCACTCAGAAAAATATTTCTACACTGCAAAGCTAGAGAATTTGAGGTGAGAATTGTGTGTGTGTGTGTGTGTGTGTGTGTGTGTGGTTTGTACCTTACAATGTATGTGGATGGATTTTAGAGATTGTTTAATGTCATGTCACATCCTACCACTGGACAGATAATATATTTTAATGTAAAACTACAACATCTACATGATTATATGCCATAAATACTACTTGTACATTAGGGCTTTTCATATTTCCTGAAAACAGAAATATTTGCTGAGATGCATATCTCTCTTTAATCTCTCACTATATAAAAATAAAATGATACTTTCAAAATACCCTGAAAACTTTTCCATCACTCAGAGCAGGCCTTCTTAACTGCTTCCTTTGGATTTGGTTTGTGATTTACTGGGTCTGTTTGGAGGCAGCTCATATTTTGTAGACATACTGTAGGTATTTTAATGCTTTAATCAATTTTTGCCACTTTAGTTTCTCTTCTGGGCCAGATTAATCTTCCCCTAGCTTCCCAACTTTCACAGAAGAACACTTATCAAAATCGTCTTTACAGGAGAAAATGAAGCTGCAATTAAAAGGAAGATAAGGTGCTCGTCTCTACTAAGTTGTAGATCACAAACATGCTTAACTGTGTCACAAACAGGGTGGATACTACCGACTTCAGTGTGTTCTTTAGTCCTGTGAAGTCTATGGAATGGATACTGTTTGCTTTTCAGTTTCAGTCCGTTTGGTTTTGTCTCGCTCGGTGATGTATGTCACTTTCAAAGCACTCACTCACACCTAGAATCTGAGGTGCTGGTAAAAATGAGGTTTAAAGCATGGAAGCAAGAAAGGAACTAGGACAATACTTGAGAAGCTTTGTGTAAATCGATCCCCAACAGCTAGCTGGGGGAACATTTTAGTCAACAGAAGTCTGCCTAGGCCCCTGAGCTCTTTCTGCTGGTGTGGCTTTCACACCTGTGTGACCTCTCTGTGTGGATGGCAGTCTTTTCCGTCCCTATGGAGGCCTCAGCTACAACACAAGGAGACCTAGAAGGAAGGGAAAGTGGCAGCTGCTCTTCTGGGGTCAGCGCAGGCACAAGAAGCTGGGCTGGCTGCTCATCTTCTTCCTTCCTCTAGAAGTAAATGGGAGACAGGATTCCGGGCCAGCCTTTACCTCTCTTGTCAGTGTAGCAGGCCAAGGCGCCTGGGTGCCAACCTTTTCCCTGCAGTTCGGGTGAACATCAGTAAGTAAAGAAACCACATTTTCAATGGAGACAGAAACTAAAGGTGCCTCACCAGGCCCTTTTGAAGCCTGAACTGTACTGATAAAAATGCCTGAAAGATGTGTGTCCTTCCGAGTCCAGCCTCAGATTCCCAAAGTCATTTCCACAGCACCATTAAATTAAATTAATTAATTAATTAATTAATTTTGTCTTTTTGAGACAGGGTCTCACTATGCAGTTCAGGCTGGCCTTGAGCTCACTTTTATAGCCCAGGCTGGTCTCGAACTTGCATCAGTCCTCCTGCCTCAGCCTCCCAAGTGCTGGGATTACAGGCATGTGCCACCACGCCCGGCTCCACAGCACCATTTTAAACATGTAGAAATCTTCCGACAACATAGATTTTCAAGGAATGAAGTAAGACTGGAGGGGTCTTTAGGGAAAAAAAAAAAACAAAACAAAAAACAAAAAGAAACCCAACAACATTTGTTTCCTCTTGAGCTAAATTTTAGCATGGGAAAATTTCTACGTGCATAAAAATTACGGTAATGCTTGTTGTTATTTCATAAATTTAACCCAAAGGAAAGATGGCTCTGGTCAATAATTCTGATATACAACCAGAAAGGTATCCATTCTGAAATGTTTTGGTGTTGTCACTTGCTCCTCTGATGAGCTAGAAATATTTTAACTCAGAGGCAAGAGAGGAGGAAAACCCTGGGCTGATCGTCAAGAAGATCAGAAAAGGTGAGTCCTCAGATGGGCTTCAGTATTAACTGTGACGTAGTTTTAGTGGCCTCAGTTTGAGGTCTGCCGAGTCCCTGACAGCACAAATCCCGAATTTGTTAACTTTGATCCCAAGCAGTAACTTTATTTAAAAATAACCTGCCCGGAAGTTCTGCCAAGGGCGTCCACAAGCAGCCGGTCTTCGGCTGGCTTCTCTTCTCATGCCTGCTTCCCGGGGATGTGTGCATCGTTTCCCCTTGGCTCCGCGTGTTCGGGGTTCTGCCTTATGGAACTGGCAGGAAGGGCAGCTTATGGCGGGCAGAGTGTGAGCAGGGGACCCTGCCTGCGAGGGTTTGCTGCTGCTGCTTCCCTGCTACCTTAACTGACGATGCACATCTGGAAGTGTCTGGGTAGGCTGCGCAGGCGTCTGAGTCTACTGCTTGAGAGAAAACTGCTAAGACCAAGCTGTGTGAGCACGGCCCCTGCGTGCGGCAATTTGCATAGACTCAACCCCTGTTTGTCTCTTGATAGCCCTGCCAGTCTCGTCCATGTCCTCCTGACCACACTGCCTGATTGCGGTAATTCCATTTTAGTGGGGCTTCCGGGAGAACGCTGCTTCTGCATTTAGACCAGGCCACGTGACTCTGTCCTCCCCGAGCCGGCTGCAGAGATCCTACTATGCCTGCCTTGATTTTTTTTTTTTTTTTTTTTTTTTAAAGGCGGCCTATAGAATTTCATATTGATTTTAAGCTGGCGCTGTTTCCTTTGTACCTCCTGAGTGAGCCAGAAGTCCGGTTGTATTAGTGTCTTCTCCCTGTCGCCTGGGCAGGCTTTCATTATTGGCATTTTGCAGCCTTCGCCCTTCCTTTCTTAGCTGCTCCTTAGGAGCTAAGCTTGTTGCCTTTTCTCCTTGTTATTGATGTGTGCTAAAAATTCCAAAGGGGTGTGGAGCAAAGACACGAGGCGGGCTGCAATGTAACTTTAATAGGTAAATGAATCAGCAAGGGCCTCAGAGAACAGAAAGGGCTAGAGGGGACTGGTGCTGCGGACCTGTGCTGCTCCTGTCTGCTTTCATTGTTCTGGAGCGGCTTTTGTGAAACAAGTCAGATTTGCCCAATAGCAGAAATCCAGGTTCCCTGGCCCTGCTCAGGGGAATTGTTACTGGTGGCCCCTGAGCTACTCACTGAAGGCAGATCTGATGTCTGGGCTTACCAGCTGCCTCATCCCCAGAGCCGTAACTTGGTGCCATTTCAGATGAAGCAATACTGACTTGTGAGTGCTGCCCAGCCGCACACACATGTGCTTTTTGGAATTTCCAAAGCCTTTCTGATCCACCATCTCCTCTGATGTACACAATGTCCCGTTACCCAGACTGGGTAGCTACGCATGTGCCCATTTCAGAGGTGAGCGCACTGACACCAGCGAAGCTCAGATGACTCAACCAGCACAGGCACGGTAGAACTGTGGCTGTCACTTCCGTTTCCTGACACTCAGTTTTGGGGCCAGGGATACAGCTCAGTGGCACAGTGCCTTCCTGGCAAGCACAAAGTTTCTGAGTTTGAATCCTGGTTAAATAACCAAAACCAAAACCAAAACCAAAACCATGACACCCTAATGCTCAACTTCTAGAGCGCAAACCCTATAGCAGTCTCGAACAAGGCAAGCAAAACTACGAGCATGGCGCTTGCTGTTCCTCCTCATTTCCAGTTCATTATTTATTTCCCCCTCTCTGTGCGTGCGGGGTGTACTTTTCGATTTCTCTCCAGCACAGCCGAATTACTCGATCACAAAAGAGAGTGACAGAAATCAAGGTGTCTGTGTTAAGCAGATTATTCTTAACTGCTCAGGGAATTTTCCCACTGGATTGCCTTATTGTATTTTAAATTTTGTTTGAGCTCCATTTTCTCATCTGTAAGGAAAAGGGTCAGGCCCCGCGCTTCTCACTGTATCCTAATGTGATGAGGAGAATGGGCGGTGAAGCAACAATCTGGGCTGGGACAGAACATTATTATCATGGGATCATAGCCACCATGCACTAGCCATGTTTTAACACTGGATAGGGCATTTATATTCTAAAGTATTTCCTTGCGAATTACCTTCTTCCCCTCGTGTATTATTTAGTCTCACTGCCAAGCAATCCTTACACAAATCCAAGTCAATTTGTTTGCCTTCCACATAAGATACTTAAAATTTTTGAAATGTGTTTATGTCCAAAGACAAATGTTTGGTTTGGTAGAATTCTCTCGGTTGATACAGGATTTTGCAAGAATGACTGTAAATACCCAGTGAAAGATTTACATTTTCCCCTTCGTCCTGACTTTCTAGCATGCTTAAGCACCAGCCATCATTCTAATTTAGGGACCCCATTTTCTGGACTTAATCCCCCTTGCTATATCTGACTCCAGACCATACATTTCAAATTTCAGGAATAAATGTTGTTTAAAGAAGTTTACATTGGCTTCAATAATTGTTTTTCTTCTGTTGAGACAGGGATACCCTGTGTTCCCTATGCTGCCCAGGCTGGTTGTAAACTAGTGGCTCTCCTGCCTCAGCCTCCTGAGGAACAGTGGGGCTAACTGTGCAAAGTCAGCCTCAATAATTTAGGAAATACTTTGAATTCAAATGAGATAGATATCTATGCCATATTTGAATATTTTATTTAATCATACATTGCTGAATTTATTGGCTGCACACCGGTAATTGTTAAATTAAACCTCTCCTCACTTACAGAACCCCAGGAATTTAGAAATACAGAGACTCAATTCAAAAGTAGGCTCTTAAAAGTGACCTTATAAAGCCACTGGACACACATTGTCTTTGGAAGGGCTGCTGGGTCACACAGCCCAGGCTGCAGTAGGCACTAGAATCGAGACTCAGCTGTGTGTGTGTGTGGCATCAATGACACAGCAGGGCGAGGCCCAGGAAACACAGATAGATTAACAATCCTGTCCAGAGGACTGGCCAGACAGCTCAGGGGGCTAACGTGCCTCCTGGGTACGGTGTGCCATGCTGGCCCTGCTTGCGGGCGCCCTGTGCCAGCCACGGGGACTGGGAATGGCAGAGCGTCTGAAATCTCAGCATGGCAGGCTGAGCACAGGAGAATCACGATGGGTCCAAGGACCCCGCAGAGCCTGTAACCAACATAGTTTTTAAATATCTCCTTATTTTCCCCTTCACATTTAATTGTTATGTTATCAGTATATTCCAAGTAGTAAACTTGGAATTGATCCTTTTGTCTTTTAAGTGTTTTTAAGTAGGGACTCAAAGTGGGAGCAAAAGTAGGACTCAACTTTTATTTTTGATTTGTGATATTTTATGTGCTGTAAACAAACCGAGGCCACGTGATGCTTTCTTTAACTTCTGAGCATGATCACTGGCATGCTCTGAGGGCCACCAGAGTATTTTTCTTCTGAACTTCTGACTTTGTTCTGAAATTTTTGACATGATAGTTTCCGTTTCTTTAAGTTCAACTGTAAGGTTGGATGTGATTAAGATTGGCAAAGATATTCTCTTACTAAAATGAGGAAAGATATTTTCCTACTAAAACTCAGACTTCTGTATGCCTACAGCGAAGACCATGAACAGGCAAAATGCATCTGCCTCACAGCTCCAGTTCGTCAAGCACATAGGAGGGTTCTGAGTCTCTTCCCATCTACCCAGGTCTCCTCCTGCACACACTAGAGGTGATTTCAGATGAAACCCTTGCTAACTTCAGTGCGCTAAGATTTGCTTTCAGTCTTAAAGCTTATTCATACTGAAACTCAGCTTATGCATAGAATAAAACTGACATACCCCAAGAGTTGCCTGAAAACTGAAACCCCCACCCAGCCTGCTTGGCTGGAGACGCTGCCAGGCTCTAAGTGAATTTCCTGGGAGGCTTCCCCTGCGTGAAGCTATCGGAATAATTGCCCAGATTGGTAGCAGTGTATCAACCGGTGGTGACACAGCATGGCTCAACTTGTATTTCTAGTCTTTATTCTTATATCTAAGATTTATTTCAATGAGATTGATCTAGCGTGCTCAGAAGAAAAGTGAAGGAAAGGAAATAGGGAGGCAGGGCCCTCCTTCTGGAGAGCACATCCTCATCTGGGGGCTTCCTGTGCCCCCAGAATCCTAGCATGTGCTTAGCAGCAGCAGCTATGTGGGGCACTTGCGTTGGCTCTGTCTGGGCAGCTCCCTGCCGAGCCAAGCTGCAGGGGCACTCCTGATCAATTTCCACACAACTGTAGTTCAGAGAGCTATGTGTTTGGGCAGAGGGAGGCAGAGCATGTGGCTGAGCAGTCCAGAGCCTCAGATGTGGGCCAAAGAGCAAGGCTGGAGCGCTGGGAGCCCACGGGGAAGGGTGCCGTGGTAAGGCCGAAACAATGTAAGACAGGCTGCGTGCGTGAACGATGAGGCAGTTGATGCTGTGTGTGGGAAAGGAGCGCGTGAGAGACATCGCAGAGGACTCCCTGTGTGGGAGAAAGTGGATATCTGCTGTTCAATTAAATGTGGTAAAATAAGCAAATGCAATTTTTAAAATAAAAATATCATGCACAGAATATGCGTGATGGCAGTGAGCATGTGGTTATGATAGCCTGACTGCCAAGTATTTACAACCTGAAAGCTGGCATGCCTTGCAGTTCATCAGAGAACAACGGGTGTTGTGCGTCACATGAGGCGGTCTTAGGAGAGCCTGGGCCATGTATTTATTAATAATTACGTATATGCATCCCTGACCGTATGTTACTTATGGCAACAAGAGAAATGTAAAGTACTCCATTTCGTATTGAATTAAAAATAATAAAATTCACCTTTTAAGATGAAAATAGAAATAAAAATAACGACAGCCGGGGCTGGAAGTGTTTAGCTTAGTGGTAGCATGAGGGCCCCATATATGTGAGGCCCTGGTGTTGAGCCTCAGTTTTGCTGGGGTGGGGGGAGGAGGGAGAAGCAAATGCCTGCTTTTCACTGAGTTTGAAATGCTCACACTGACTTAAAATACAGACATTTAACCTTAAGATGATGACTTCCTATCAAGCGATTTTTCAAAACAATTTTCCAGTAGAAAAACTGTTTGTGTTTTAATGATCAGTTTGTTCACTGAGTGATTTATAAATAGGCATTTTATTGAAAGTTTCTTGATGTTTCCCTGATGCTTCCATTCTGATAGACTTGGAGAGAATCTCCTGGTGACTGTGGTAGGAATCCTCACAGAGTGAGCCCTGAAAGTCACTACCCCTGCTGCCAACATGAAGTAAGGAAACCAGGGCGATGAGCCTAAGAGGCTCCACTGAGCTGCGGCAAGAAGGCCCACATCCCCGGGAGGGGTTTCTCCTGATATGAGAGAGAAAATATGTATGGAATAAAAGCCTGAGAGCCAAGCTTTCTAGGTGGAAGGAGAGCTGTGCATGCTCTCAGGGCTGCCCTGGAAAGGATGCCAGAGAACTCCCTCTCAGAGGTGCCTGTGAAGTAGTTAAGCAGCCTGGGAAATTCTACCACACACAGCTGCAGTCCAGTGTAGATCCCTGTTGCCTTAGACACACCCTCAATTTGCTTTTTATAAACATGCATTTAAAATATTTTAATTTAAAATTCTTTAAATAACAACAATGGATTCTACAGCAATTACCCCACGATACAACCCATACAATCTTAATTTTGTCTTCCTGCCACACTGTGACATGATCTCATTTTGCACACAAAAAATATCTTTATAAAAACGGATAAAGGGAAATGGTAAAGGGAAACCATTCCTTGCGATCTCTGCTTTTCTGTTACCGAGTCCCTTTTCTGGAGCATAGCAGGATACATAGGCTGCACACGTAGTGCTTCATGGTACAGCGATGGACCCACAGTTAGCGAAGACTCTGCTCCCGTGAGGTCTGTAACACAGCCTATGGGCAGGTGGAACAGCACCTTGTCTCCCAAGCACCCCTTTTTTCCAGCTTCTGAGGAGCCCAGCTCCTCTGTGGGGAGCTCAGCAAGGTATTAGCAAAGTTTTTCTCTTCCTCCCTGGGAACTTCCCTTGACTATCTCCAGGCCACCCCGCTCCCTCAGGAGCAAACATATCCTGCTTGTGCTCCAGATCAAGCAGCCAGGACGGACTGGGGCCTCCAATGGAGCAGCTGCTTGGGCCCCGAGGGGTCCTGGGAGCAGCTTGGTTTTTCTTCCCAGTTGAGCTCCAGGGGAGGTCGCTTCCCACCTGCTCAGGGCCGCTGTTTGCTTCTCTGCAAAGTGCGACAGTTTGAACGTCCTGAGTTGAAGATTCTTCCTACCTGGCACGGTCTTTGCTTGCATCTCTCTCTGTCCTCTGGAGACAGGGGATGGAAAGGCATTCAGAGAAATAAACTGGAAAGTGTGGACATATTCTGAAATGCAGCTTGTTAAACGCAATGTTAATGAACCTGCATTCTATTTTTTTTAAAAAACTGCTTTCTGGTTTTTTGGGTTATATTTTCAAAATGAAACTTTCCAAATAAGTAGATGGGGGCACGATACCTACCATAAGAGCAGCGCAGTGCAGTGGCCCTAAAGCACGGATCGGGGATCCCAGCTGAGGCTGGGAACGTGCACCGCCGCGGGCACCCTGGCTCATGAGCTCTACCCGGGTGGGGGCAATGCGCAACTCAGGACCAGGCCAACACTGAAGGAAAAAAGGACGCAGGCGAATCTACGCCTCAAAGCCAGTCTGGCTGAAAAAGCTGCCACGCCGAAGCGCCGTCGCTAGACCCATGCGCGATCTAGCAGGTAGAGGGGGGCCAGCGAGCAGACAGGAACTGCACTGTCTCTCTGTCTTCCGCTTGAGGTGCGCTGCAGGAGACCCGGCTCTCCCTGTGCACGCTGGCATCACGGCCAGGGGAGCGACACCGCTGCCGACTCCCCTGAGCCCTGGGTTGCTTCGTTATAAGGCTAATACTTTTTAAAGTTTTTTCCCGTCCTTAGCTGGAAGAACCCCAGACAACCAGTACTGCACTAATTTGTTTTCTATCACACCGCTCATGTCACAGAGCAATTTGCTGCCCTGTACATTGGACTTGGAAATCCCTGCGTTACATATAATCCAGCCTCTCGAATTAGGCTGAACATTGGCCGAAGAGAATAAAATACGGGAGCTGCAACTAAACGATCATGCCGGACTGCCTCCTCCCACACAGCAAGCAGAAGGCAAAACATGTCATCTTTCTTGTTGCTACCTGTATTCTAAAAGGAAATGGTCTTCTTTAACGGTGAAGTCAGCAGTATGGATCAAAATTCATTAAATTTAGAAGCAGAGATAGAAATTTATACCAAATAAAAATTTAATTCAAGGGCCGGCCAAACAGCTCAGGTTACTAAAGTGCCTACAAGCAGGCGCAGGGGCAGGAGTTTGGGTCCTTGGCCCGTGGTGCCTGCCGGCCTTGCCTCTGAGGCGCACTGAGACAGCAACTGAGAATGGGCGTGGTGGCGCGCACCTGTAATCCCAGCTCTTGGGAGGCTGTAAACAGGCGGGGGATCACTATGCCTAGCCAGATCTAGTAGTGAGACCCTGAACACCGTGTACACCCTTTTCCTTTATATATATATATATATATATAAAATAATAATAATAACTCAAGAAAAAGGAGTTGCTAAAAGCAAGAAAAATCTTATCCAAAAAAGAAAGAAAGAAAGAAAGAAAAAGAAAGAAGAAAGAAGGTCCTGTCACTACAACTACGTATCCAGCTGTTGAGCACAGAGTAATTGAAATACCAAGGCAAGCCATAGGTTCAGAGAGGCCTACAGCTTGGCTGTAGACTTAGCCCTCAGAATTTCCAAGGTTTCTACTTTGTACATTACTTCTGGGATACAGATGGATCCTTACAGAACATGTACCAAGACTAGGGAGAATACACAGTGTCTGAATCAAAATGGGGGGCTCCCTGGGGAGCTATTTTGGGAAGCTAGGTTCAGGGATAGAGACGGTCATAAGTAGAGCATTCGCCAGACATTTTAATGAAATTCTATTCTTATAACCTAGAATATTGAAGTGAATGAGAGTTCAAGTCTTTTTTTTTTTTTTTTTTTTTTTTTGTACCAGGAATTGAACTCATGACCTGCTATGCTGCTGAGCTGTATGACCAGCCATGAATTTAAGTCTTGCTTTGGTGCACGTTCTGGGCCATTGAAGTAGCTTTAGAGATAAGGATGTTGCTCTTGATACCCTTGTGATGTAGGCTCACCAGTTTGCTAGCACAAACATCTGAAAAGACTAGGGATTAAAGTGGCTAGACCTTCCAGTTCTATGGAGAAGACCAGGAGTAGGACTAGGGAGCGCAGGGTGCACACAGGCCCATGTGCTGTTGATTAGACTTAGCAAGTTAAGCTTACTTGTTAGTGTATGCAGTGGTTCATGAGTGCTGTCATAAAGCAGCATGGTCTTTGAAGACCATAAATACGCCCACATTTATGCGAGCTGTACCAGACAAATAAAAAATTCACCTGTAAATTGAAAATAAAATTATTGACTACCATATCCTAGGGAATGTCCTAGATTTATTTTGAAGAAAAACTACAAGTATCCCTGAGCTTGGTGCGGGTTACCAAGGAGAATGGCAGATCACATGGCATTCAAACAAAGCGTTTAGCCTTCAGACAGCACCATAAGGGCTCATCATTAATGAAACGCACTCGAATTTCAAGTTAATTTTCACTTTTGTTGAGGAAGGTGAACTCTCTTAAATGACTCCCAAAATCAGATGGTAAAATATACATTTTTTTGTTTTAGATTTTATCTGAGAAAGATTGTAAATCTAAAATCCTCACAGATTTAACTTCATTCCGTCTTGCTACTTGTATATGATAGCACTTACCCAGCAATAAAATATGATCTTAATTATTTACTGAAACCCACCGAAGTTGCAGCAAAGGAATACAATGGGAATGAAGAATGTGTTTTAGCTGTGTGATTTATCTGTTACCTACTGACCTCTGTCTGCTCACTTGGGAAAAGAGGGCATTGTGGGACATCAGCATCTCCAAAAAGACGCTCCTCGGAGCACTAATACCGGTGACCATTCTGAAAAAAAGGGAGCTAATGGACAATTACATTTGGAAGCATCGCTTAGGGCATCAATTAGCACATGGCTAATTAGCAACTTGAAGAGACTGTGGAGGCAGCGAATGAGGGGAATCTTTTCACCATAAACTTAGTTATCTCACAATTGACTGAACATACTGCAGCAAACTTGGGAAAAGCTGATACAGATAACAAATACTAGTGTTCCCCTTCAGCTAGAAGTTTTGAAAAATTATTCTTTGAATTGTTCTCTTCCAGTCTGGTAATAGAAGACACAGATTGCTATAAAACAGACTAATGTATTCTGAGGTTACTACTGTATTCTGAGGTGACTCCACTCCCAAAATCCCTCCCAGCCTGAAGGCAGCTCATGCAGCCCAAAGACTGATGCTGGCCTCTATTTTCTCATGAAGTTCTCAGTGGGCAAAGCAGCCTTAGGTTAGAACAGTAGCAGCCACTGAGGCACAAGGAAAGAGCAGAGTGAGATCTACTTTTAATGCACATTTAATTTTTTTTTTTTTTCTGGAACCAGGGATTGAACTCAGTCCCTTGCCCGCTTGTCAGGCAAGCCCTTATTCTGCTGTGCTATCTCCTCAGCCCCTTAATGCATATTTGAAAGCATCTGTTTTACTTGTGCTGAGAAAGAGTACAAGCATTAGTAAACATTACAGCCAGGTAGTGACATGTCCCTTAGCCCCAGCACTCTGGAAGATGGGGCAATAGGGCCACAAGTTCCTCCTGGGCAGTTTACCAAGGCCGTGTCTCAAATGAACAAAGAAGGTGAAGGCCCTGGGTTCAATCATCATGAGAGAGAGAGAGAGAGAGAGAGAGAGAAAGAGAGAGAGAGAGAGAGACAAGAGAGAGAGAGGGATTTACTTTCTAAAATATTCTCGTGGCTCATTTAAACCTGATTGATAGTAGATTTTTTTGAATTTTATGTTGTCAAACACTAGATTTTATTGCATTCCAATGAATTGGGCTAAATTCTCGGAGGCAACAGATTACTTGTGGGTAAGTTGTAACCTCTCAAGAGCTGGTTTATACTTCTCTTAAGATAGTTCTTTCCTAGGGCTAATTTAGACTCTCTTCTTAGACATGCCGTTTTTTGGCCTCCACTAAATGCTGCAGGTATTTGAAGAGATTGGCCTCTTCTGGCTATTCAACTCTTGGCCATGGTGAATTCTGGGGCTTACTTGGGACTGGCTCTCCTGCTCTGTTCTTTTCTCCCGCGCTCCTGCCCTGCCTTTCACGCACTCACCTCATGCATACATAGGTTGGTGTTAAGTGAGATCTTTACAAGCATTGGTAAACATATTAAAGCCAGCTGGTCACACAGCCCTTAAGCCCTGTCCCAAGGGGTCTCCTGCTTGTGTTCTGGGCTTGTTTCTCCTCACAGCTTCTCATGTAGATGCCCTGAGCTCCCCCTGGCCTCTGCTCTTGGGAAGTGAGTAGGTGCTGTCTGGACTCCTCTTTCCTGCTCTTCAGTGTAGGCACTGCCTGGGTGTGGGGAGCCTGTGCAGTCATGCCTCCCATTTCTTTTGTTCTTTCTTGTGAACGATCACGGTGCTATTCTGTTGTGGTATGTTGTTTGCTCTTCCACCCTTGGAAAGAGTTACTTCCTACATCTTTGTCCAGTTTTCTAATTGCATATGGTAGCAAGTTATTTTCAAACCATGTTACATCCTTAAGACTACAGACTCCAAACTTCTAAATCTAAATTTAGGTCTTGCTCTATAAATGTTTTGTTTTCAGCATGGTGAAGCTCTATGTCTTGGAGGTCAACAAAATGGCTTTCTTGTTTTGCACTGGGAAAACAGAAGGCTAGAACGATGAGAAAGTCCAGATACTGTATACTTTCTACTTTCTGAAATGCAATTCGTGGAGCCACTAGGAACAGTACATACTGACCTAGATAATTTTCAACACACATAAGCCAGAGTGCTGTTTCTAGGCAATCAGCTTATTTTTCCATGAAGCATTAAGACAAATAAAAATAATCCAGACAATTTAATATTTATCTCAAAGTCAGATAGAAATTAAATACATTTTAAAGGAAATAGTATAAATTCAATCTGGAAAACATGGTGACACTTTTATTATAAATGAAATTTTGTGGAGAGCCAAGGATTTAAGTTCTTCAAAGGATCAGATATTTTATTATAATTATGACATTGATGTTAAGTGATAGGCTGGGAAATACCAAAGCACCAGAATCCAGCCAGCACATGATGGCACTCCAGCCTTCCAGCGCCAAGATGGTCCCAGGTGCAGAGCACATGGCCTAAGCGATGCAGACTGAGCTCTTGGGTGCAAGGATGACGACAAAGAAGAGTGAGAGGTGATACCACATGGAAAGAAGGTGTTACGCCAACTTCCTCGAAGTCATTAAGTTTGAAGGGTGTCAAATGCCAAGAAGTGTTGAACATCAGACACATGGTCGCACAAGCTTCTCACTCGAGTTCTAGAAGCCAGTAATAACAATAATAAATGAAGAGTGGAACAATTATGCGGTCATGCCGATGAATAGTAATGAGAGCAATGAATTATTCATGTGCCATTACGCACCACTCTGTTTACGTTTGCCTCGTGGACCCTTTACTCTAACGCTATGAAGTAGACAATGGTACAATGTATTATCACACATTTTACAGTTGCTGACACTGAGCCATGCGAGTACGAAAGCTTGGTGACAGTGAGTTTGTGGCAGAAGAGGTTGATCACCTTGGAATGGGGATGGTGCCATCGATATTAACCCAGGGTTATACTGGGTTGTGTGTGGAGGAAGCAAACAGAAAGGTGCTCATCTCCTCTGAAAATAAAGGAAATTCTCCAAGACTTAAAGCATAAAACCGACGATGTATGGGAAAACAAGTGGAAATTAAATATATGAAGATATGTCTTAAGCCAAGAGCAGAAAACTATAAAAGATTCCAATTACCCATGAAAGCAAGCATTAAAAAGCTCAGTCTCGCATGAAGAAAGATAAGAGGCCCCGACCAGTGGAGGACGCTGCCGCTTCCCAGTGGGAGGCCTTGCTGTCTGAGCAGAACATCACGGCTTTGAACTTCACAGACTAAACTACTCAGAATGAAACCCCGTATTTCTCTGAGTGCCATTACACCCCACAGGGTTCTCACTGCTCTTGGTCTGTAGTGCAGTCTTCATCTATAGCAAGAAAATACTACCTAGATGGTGTAAGCGAAAATGGACTTTTTTCACATTCTGATTTAGGTAGTTAAATGGTTCAAAAATTTGAGTAGTTGTGGCCTTTGCTGTCCCAAACAATGAACCCAGGTAGACTGACAAAATGCAATCTCTAGTGCATCATGGGGACCTAAATTCTACCCTGGAAAATAACCTCACCTTAGAGTTGAAGGGTACTGACTTTAACCTCTGTCTTCCCTGCTGGGCAGATCCGCGCTGAAAAGGTTGTTGTTTAGTCTACTGTTCTATGACCCTGTTACTTGGCAGCATCATCAAATATTGGAGAACTGAATGAAAAGTTCATAATTGCAATCATAAGACTGATCTTAATTGGGCATTTACTCTGACTAGGTGTGCTTCTAAAAGCTCAAGAGTGTTTACATTGTTGCACACTTGAAGCTCTAGGATCACGTCCTTTCCTCCCATGCTATCAAGGACAAATTAAGGCTGGGTAAAATTTTGTCCCTTGCCTACAGTCACAGATCGTGTCACTGGACCTGAACTCAGCTGTCCTTCTAGTCTGTGGCTTCTCATACAGCGCTGTGGCCTCTTCTAATGTGGCCTCCTTTTAGAACACGGAGCACAGACTGCAATTCCAAACTGGCAGGCACATTCTCTTTATTTGTTTTATAGTCTTATTTTTTTTTTGGTCATGGATATGATGACGTTATGCTTGTTTAGCATGACCAGTTATGCAAATGGAGGGGCAGTATTTCCTCCACTCTGTTATTCAGATGTGGCTACAGTTCATTCTCCTGCAGTACTTTGGCTTTTCCCTCTGGTCAGCTAAGGTTCCATTCAGTCTGCCAAGTGAGTGGTGGGCTCTCTCTAGTCTATTTATTTCTCTGTGCACCACGTGAAACATTCATTTGATTTTATTTCTTCCTTGTGGTTTAGGTCATGGAGAAGAATAGAAGGGTTAAAATTCCCAGCCTCAAAGTAGAATTTACCAGAAATGAGGATATGTGTAATAATTTCCAAACTGTACTTACGGATACTATTTTATTCTATTGATTGGAAACTGCTCAGCAGAGGGGTTCATCCAAGGGAGATAAGGGAATGAGAAATTCGAACAAAGTATCGATGGAAGTTTCCCAACAGCAAAAAATGAGAAGATGGAGCAGTTCCAAGGGCAAATGGGGGTGGATCTAGTGCCGGGGTGGTGAGAGTGTCCATAGAATCCATGCCATGAGCCTCATGAGTACTACATCAGACTGCTCCATTTCTGGATAATGCATGCTGCATTTTGATCTTGAGTCAAAATCCAATTAGTTCAGGATCATCATTCCTGTTAGTTCTAGCTTCTTTTTGGTGGCTCTGAGAAGACAGCAAGAGCTTAGCATTTTTGTGTTTGTTCTTTCATGTCTTTGAAGACATGGCTCCTTAAACCGCAGGCAACAGGTGTGTCCTCCCCACGACTCTCACATATTTTACTGATTACCCTCCTGGCTTAGCCTCTCGGCTCTCCAGTGACTATGACCAAGAAACGCGACATTGCTGCACAGTTGGCTTTGCCAATAAGTAATGACAATCAACTATAAAGCCTTTGCCTTTGAAACTGGTTTCCTTTTAATTTTTTCATGCTTTATTTCCTATATAGTTTGCCTTTATGGATTAGACTTAGTCTTGTTTTCGTTTCCTGAAATCATCGGGCAAGTCTTACTTATAAAGAAAGGAAACTTCAGAGGAAAAGAATAGACTCTGGCCTGTTAAATGTGATATTTGAAAATTAAAAAAAAAAAAAAATGAGCATTTGGTTGTGCCCTCACAGTCCATGGAAATAGCTGTAGTTTGCTCACAAGACTCTATTAATGTGATACTTAACAGAGATTGCATGAGATGTTTTTAATGAAAAATTTTAGGATTTATTTATTAGAAATATATTAGTAAGTGCTTCATGACAGTAGAGCAATTTTGTGTGGCATTTTGGTCTCTTTTATTTAATATACAGGAAAAATCTGGAATCGTGGTTTAATCCATACATAAAAGTGTACTCTTCAGCATGTAGTAGAAAGAGTTACAGTGTACAGTAATTTTATACCAGAAGAAAAGAAACAGGCGCTGTTGTCTTCCATGGGCTTGGTGAAGAAAACGTGAAGCACTGGTTGAGAGCTACTTGTTAATTCATGCTAGGGAATCATGTAGGTTACTTAATTTTGAAAATTGCAATGTAAACAAAACTGATGCCATAAAAGAGTTCAAGGGCCCTACATCAAAATAATATTTTGTTCATTTGCTTTGACAAGTGCGGCTCCTATGCTCAAGTATTACTTATGATTATGTTGCATATGAATTAGCACAGTGCATTTCATCAGAATGATGAAATCGGGTGATATACTAACTTAGGAAGAAAGTTGGCCACAGTGTTCTAACACAGACATTTTAGATGGCTTACATACATCTCTGGATGCATTAGCGTGACTTCTTTTCTAGCCTCTCTCTCTCTGCTTCCACTCTGTTTTTTTGCTATCTCCTTCTCTCTTACACATACAAAATGAAGAGTAAACAGACCATTTTGCAGCCTTTTCAGAAGCTCACAAAGTGTTAAAAATGATTGCATAGTCGATTATTGTTATTATAGGTTATCAGTGTCCATTTTATTTTTATTAATTTTAATGAGAATGTGTGACTAATTATTAATGTTTCCTACCCTCCATCTATATTTTTTGTATCGTTTGTGTAGCAGACGTCACAGCGTGACTTCTTTTTAAGAAACATTAAGTCTGTTAAAAATGTGACACTCAAGTTACATACTCCAATATTATGAATCCTGTGAACAGTGAGGAGTGCATGTTGGTGCTGAGGAAAGCAGAAGCATGAGGAGTCGTTGTTTTAACAACTCCCTACTTTTCTTAAAACTGCAATCCCTACTAGAGATGAGTTCTGCTTCTTGGTTAGGTCAACTCAGCTGTGGAATGTTTTAGACTGTCAGAGAAAAAGCAAGGCAGTTATTATTATTTTAAAAATTGTTATTACTTGGGGATGAGGAGATAGCTCCGTGGTCTAAGAACCTGCCTCAGTAGCACAAGGATCTAAGCTCCATTCTGGCACCACAAGCCATGCCAGCCCTGCCCCCAGGTGCACCATGTGGGCCACTGAGTCCAGATGTGGTGGTGTATGCCTGCAATTCTAGCGCTGTGGAGGCTGAAACAAGAGTATCACTAAGAGTTCATGCTGTGTAGTGAGACCCTACTAACAAATAAAAACAAACAAATAAAAATTATTATTATGTAAGCTTTATTCAAGTTACCAAAGGACTAGGATAGAGTGTAAAACCTAGGTGAAAAACAAATGCAATTGTAAATAACCTAGAGGTTATTTATATATAAACAGAAAAGATTTATGCACACTCATTTATGTTGTGACATGTATTTTAATGAGTTGTCTAAAACAAATAACATCAGCATCCCATTAATTCTCTTTTGTAAATACATTTGATTTATATTCCAAATAACTTAAAAGATGGTAATGTAAGATATCTCGTTTCCCTCAACTTTACTGATACATAATTGACAAATAAAAACTATGCAGATTCAGCCCAGGATCCAGGCCTGGCATGTGAGTGAGATGACCTAGGGCCTGCTCAGTCCTCATTCAAACAAAAGCCCAGGCCAGGGATGTGAACAAGAAGACCTGGTGCCTGCTGGACTCTCATTCAACCCAGAACCCAAGGCTAGCATGTCCAGTGTGGTACCCTGTGGCAGAACTTCCTACGGAGAGGATAGAGGCAAGACTCACTCAGCTGATCCAGGAGCAGAACATCTTTCCAGAGCATCACAGCAGGTTCACCTCCAAGGGCTGCAGCAGGAATAAACAGAGCACAGAAGATAGGCCCAAGTCACATCCTCACACTCACTTAGATGTGTTTGAACTTGGTAGATCCAGATCTGGTGCTAAGGTAAGAATTCTACCAAAGCTCTACACCAAAGTTCAAAAGGGCTATACAAAATGATGAAGAGAAGGAGCAAAATGCACTCTCAGGCCCCGAGCCCACCGAGAACAAATACAGGAGACAATAGCACAGATGAAATTAGAAACCATACACCTGAAATCTTTGAGATAATAACATCTGAAATAGAACTTCCTGTCCCAGCCCAGCCCAAACCCCACCGCTGGGAGCTGAGCCTGCGCACCCGCTGCGGGTAAGCCCCTGCGCCCCTCTGCCCCGCCTCTGCGTTCCCGAGACTAACTTCCTGTCCCAGCCCAGCCCAAACCCCACCGCTGGGAGCTGAGCCTGCGCACCCGCTGCGGGTAAGCCCCTGCGCCCCTCTGCCCC